>VZRJ01005003.1:7241-22086 GCA_013397565.1 Ptilonorhynchus violaceus
GCCAGAAGGAGGCAGAGCCCAGCCCCTGCCCCCCCAGCCAAGTCTCCGAGTCCCTGACCTCTCACAGGATCACACTGCAACCGTGAGAGCAACCCCCAGCCAGAGAGCTCACCCCCAGCCAAAACTCCCGAACTCTGTTCCTCTGACTGAGTGACTATCCTTGTATGTGGGAGTGCTTAGCCATGTTCTTTTGTTTCTTAATTACGCCCATTTGTTTCCTAGGCAACCCCCTCCCCTCACAGAGTCTTCCTTTCATATGGGATAAAAATTCCCTGAAAAACCCAAACCCACAACAATGTCTCAACAACATGTCAGTCATCTAAAGTCAAACCATAGGAGTGCCCTGCAAAAAACCAACAATAGCTCTGACCTTGCAGCACCGGGGAATGCCGAGTTCATGGAAAGTGGCTACCATTTTCTTGTCATCCTGTTCACATGGTTACTCAGGCAGCCTCAGGACACTTATCCAAGTCTTGGCGCATAACATCTATAAACAACACAAGTATCCATATCCAAATGGAAAATTTGCATCACCTCTTCATCACATGTTTTCCCATGCCTAGAACATGACAGGAAAAAATCAAGCAGCCCAGGGGGTATTGAGAAGCCCATAGGCTTGGGAAAGCTAATTTTATAATCTCTTCTGATACCAGCTTTGAGTTAAGGTAATCACATTTCCCACTCAGTTGCAAAACATTCTGAGCTCTTTTTAAAGGGCTTGACATCAACTACCAAAATAATCATGATGGACAATGCACAGGGCCTCATCCCTCATAGCTTTTCCCTATTTGCCCATTCTCAATGTCGTGCAGGTAGAGTCTAACCCATTCCAACAATAGAGTGAAATAACTACTCTGTCAAATAACTCACATCCTTGAAGAGATAAGATTGAGAAGGAAAACTAAGGTGAAATAACATGACTAAGTTTTTAGAGGAGATGAGAGTTTGTAGAGGAGAATGAGAGACTATTTCCCAGCCACCTACACCAATACTCAGCTGCTAGACTGACCCTGCTGCCCTCCAAAAATGAACTTCACTACCTGAGGAAGGACAGTGAAGTTTCCTGTGGTTTTTCATTTTCCTCTCTATATTTGTTCTCACCAAAAGCAAATCCATTAATATTCGATCATTCCTGCACATAAGATGCAGTTGCTAAAATGGTTTTGCACTTAACAGCCTCCAGTTGTAGACTGAATTGATGACACTTAAAATGTGCCCATGAGCCATAGCAGAATGATCCTATTACAGCAGTGCCTTAGTAATTTTGTGTTAGTTAAGGTTGCATTGTCTGTTTTTGAGGGTTTATAACCCAGCTGTGAATATATTCTCCAGGCTGGAACCAGTTGCCAAGGGGATTTAGTCCTGTAGCGAATCATATGGCTTTCTCTCTCATTTTTTTCCTACTTTAGATCAGATTTTTGTCTGCCTCTTTTTAAGATACAACATAAAAAAAAGAATAAAACATCCCTCTGTCATGATGCTAATAAGACCCATTCTATATTTCAAGCTGGTGTTAACCTACCTCAGGTCTTGCAGGAATTGAATAAACACGTCTGGTTGTGTAGGAAACCTGTGTCGGACTGAGGGACTGAACCAGCATCTCTGAAGGGTGAGCTGACTCCATAGACACTGAACCCCTTCTTCCACCTGCTATAAAGACTTTCAAACTATAGCTTGAATGATTTCTCCCCTGCACAAAGGATTTTTTTTTCAACTACAAAGACCACTTTGATTACAGTTTTATGTGACAGAGCTTTCTAAGTGGTTTCCAGGAGGGAATGTTTTCAAAACTGATTTTGACCTCTATAAGTGTCCTGGTTCCAGCCAGGACAGAGTTAATTTTTGCAGTAGCCAGAAGTGGGCATGGCTGGGACCCAGAGGTTATTCTATACGACCTCATGTCATTGCCGGGGGCGGGGGAAGGGGTCCTTTCTGGGTTGCGCAGCAGGGCAAAAGGAGCAATCAGGTACTGTTGGGGGTGAGAGAACTCACGCGTGAATTGTTCATTTCTTGTACACTCTGACATTAGTATTGTTGCTGTTACTTATCTCATTCCTGTTTCCGGTAAATTGTTTTTATCTCAACCCATGATCTTTGCCTTTTGTGCCTCCAATTCCCCTTTCCATCCCGCCGCAGGGGGAAGGGGGAGGGGGAAGCGAGCGAGCAGCATGTGGTCCAGAGTGGGAACACTAAATTAGGGAGTACCAACCATTCCTAAACCATGACAATAAGGAAACTTTGAATCCAAGGTACACATGCATCTTAGGCTGCTGCTGTCTCTCACCAAACCAAATTCATATGCACAAACAAGAAACTCATGAATTGGGATATAGTAAGGAGTAAAAGGGACTGTTTAGATGGAACAATGCAAAAGTGTTCCTATCAACATGGTCAACCCAACAGCAGAACAGGCTCCCATGAGAAAAATCAGTTAGAGTCATTGCCTGAGCTGCTGAAAAATTCAACTTAATACATTTTCCATGAATAACCAATGTCAGGACTGAATATTTGCTGAATGCAGAACAACCATATTGGGTACAATTCCAGACAGATGACCTGATGAGATTTAGGACCTGAATTTCATCTTGTCTTGACATTGACTCAGGTACAGTGTCAGTAAAAGGAGGGTGCAATCTGCCACCATTCTGCTTGGGTAGCATTTTGCACCCATGCCAAGATAAGTGTGAAGTGCTCCACAAAGTTGCAAGCACAACACTCCAACCAATGAGCAGGTCCTTCTCTCCATCTGCCACCCTTCACAAAGCCTTTGCACTTTCCTTGCATCTCACAGCTCTCAGCAGCTCTGAGCAGGCCTCTCAGTTTGCATGAACCTCAGAGTAGATGGAGTCTGGTTTAATGTGGCATCTGTCATCTAAAAGGTGGCTAACTGAGACTGACTGCCATGGTGTCTTCACGTGTTGGCATCTGCTAAGGGAAAATGAGACCAAGACAGAGTGGGAAAGGCAGCAGATGCAGCCAGAATGCCAGAGTGAGGTGGGGAAAGATGGTCCTTCCTATATAATAATCAAATGGACAAGTCCAAAGCTTCCCCTATGCCTTTTCCTCATCCCTCTGCATGTTGTCCCTTCCCTGGTTGAGTCTCCTCACAGCAGGAAAGCTGTTTACACATAGGGCATGGGACCACTTGGAGCATCTCCGCAGTGCAGCTTGTCTCTTCCAACTCTTTCCCTCCCCACCCGTGTAGAGAGATCAGTGAAAACAGCAAAATAGTTATTAATGATCCCTGGGATTGCAGAGCCTGAAATGACATGAGACAGCATTTTCTTTGGCTGCTTTAGTTCTCTTTTAGCACGCTGCTGTGTTTGCCTTCGAGGAGTATAAATGACCCTTTCAAATTCAGGATTTGAGGCTGACAATGACAATTGATAGCACTAATTTTTTTCATGTGTGAAGCACTTTTCATTCAGAGGGCTCTCAAATTGCTTTTCAAAACTATACAGCTTCCCTTCATCCACCACCAGAAAATACATGGCAATTTAGGGCAGGGAGTGAAGAATAATGTGTCCCAATGAAGGCACAAAGTCAAGTCATTTTGGCAGAACACATACCTGAATGAGAGCCTGGACAAAACATCATCACTGGGACTCATGCTCCAGCTCAGGAGGGAAAGTGACATGGGATTAACTAGAAAAGGTCAGAGCCCTATTTTACATCTCGAACAGGGGCAGGGCACCGTATTAATGCACTCATTCAGAACCGCCTCAAAAGAAAATAAAAGCAATTTGCTGACTGCCATTTCTGAAACCTTTCAAGCAAAAAAAGGGCACTATGCATTTTTTGGTCCCTTCTTTCCTGTAGAAAGGAAAGGCTCTATTGAACTTCAGTCTACACTGTGCTACACTTTGCAGGAAGCCCAACTCATTTAGAAATGAATATGAACTGTAAGAGGAAACCACAAGGTGGGAAACTTTGAGTATAAGACTATTCATAAAATGAGAAAAGGAAATAGGTGATTATAAAAGGTCATTAGAAATGTCAGTTTAGCAATGGTATTGTATGAAGGGAGGTGTAACCCACTGCGACACAAACCTATTACAGCTGAATTTGCGAAGGACACCCATAACCTCAATCTCTTTTGTTCAGAGGTTTACATTTAGGAAGTTTCTTTCATAACATTATCTTTCCAAAACTTGCATAAATCCAAAGAATGGGGATTTATCCACCCAACTTCCACTTCACAACTTTTTCAATTCCACACAACAGATAAATGAACCCAAAAAATTTTCCCAGCCACAAGGAACACAGATGCTTAGCACTAGATTCAACAATTTCCAAAGCACAACTGCTGTATGAAATTGGAAGGTCCAGAGAAAAGGCAGCTGGGAAGTCTCTCATTCAAATACCTCATCTCCAATCAGATCCCATTGAGAGGAAGGGATTTCCAGCTTTTAAAAAAGTTTTCTGAGATTAAATTTTCTACAGTATATTTTGTTCACCAAGTGGAACTGTTTTCTTCCTACAGCACCACTAGCAGCAAGAAGATTGTGGTGGGTGAATGGAGAAACAAAGGTGTTTCACCTTGCTGAGACCAACATTCATATCATGGGGGGAAAAGACTGATCTGGCAGCAGGAACAAGATGCAGAAGTATTATACGAGTATTTTGGAAATTAAAAGTTTAATTGGTGGGGTGAGTGTAAGGACAGAGCTATAAGGTTTGCCTTTAATAGGTAACAGTGCCAGAAAGGATGTGTTTATCCATGGTGCTATATGTAACAATTCCCTGAGGTCTGAAAGCACTGCATGATCTAGGACAATTTCCTATAGTCCATTGTTCCTTGTATGATCACCTAGCCTGCTTTATCCAATGAACAAAGTATTTTTAAGGGTCCTTTACTGCCCAGACACCTCAGACATTTAACATCCTGTCTCTTTGTATTTTATTTATTTATTTATTTATTGTATTCTTGGTGTAGCTTTTTATAATCTGTGCAGAATCCAGTGATTTTTCAAGCATAGATTCAAACTCTGCCATAAACTTGTAGCAGGAGACAGTAGATAGTATACCTTCACTCCCCCAATTCTCTCTACCTGCTTTCTTCCACCCACATATTTCCAAGAGAGATGATGCTTTCATTTATTTTTATTACTCTTATTTTTTTTAGTGGAGAGAAACATTAACTATAGGGGTGTGATCCAGATTTGTTCAGATGGAATGCAGGAGCCTTTGCACTCCCTCATTTCGTGCTTCAGTGCATTTCTTGCTGACAAGTGAAAGAATGCAAGGGAGAGCCAGCAAAACTAAAGCAGATTCTCTGAAACCTGGTCTCAGCCCTCTGCTACACCCTCAACAGATATTACAGTGCTGGCTGCCAAAGGAAGTTATCTCCGACACAGTTCAGGCCAGTTAGCTATTTAAAGAGGTGGGTTTATTTATATACTTTTTACCTTCCAGACCCCCTCCCTGTTTTTTTAAGATGGAAAACTACCAGTATCCCTGAGCACATAAAATTTGACAATGGTTTACCAGTTAACTTGTATTGGTGCCTTTGTCTTTGCTAGCACTTTTATTCAATAAATTCCTGCAACAATTAAACAATGTTACTCCCACAACAACTTTGGCAGAGATCAAAAGAGTGTTGCAGGTTTGCTCCAATTTTCTACTACTACCTGTCAGGTATCAAAGAGCTAGATGGAGACAAATCAGGTTTTTCATTCCTTTTAAAGGGTTTTGTCCCAGATTTCCATACAGTCAATGAAAACATTATAAAAAGTAATTAAGGTGGATTTGGCAGGTGGGGGTATTGGTGAGATTGGTTTCAATCCAGTACTTAAATCATTGTGCTTTTGTTGAAACACTTGTGACATCCATTGATAGCACTGCCTTACCTTCTTAAAAAGAACCTGTACTGCTAGGAAAATCAGAATAATTATGAATTAAACTACTGTCTACTCAAGGCAGATCTTTGGTGACACAAGTGGAAAGAAGATATATATTTATATACATATGTGTGTATATATATATATATCAGTCCTGCAATCCCCAGTCTAGTGACATGGAGAGAGAAGCTGAACTTGCCACAACTTTGTGCATGAGGTGAGCAGCACTGCATGCCTCACCTCAACAGTGCAGTATTTCTTCAAGGAATCCAGAACTCCTCAAGAAAGGTGGTTGGTTTGGGGTCTACTTGGTAGAACTGGAGTCCCACAGAGCTAAGCTCATGTGCAGTCTTGTCAGCTGTTGAAAACTGCTACAAACATTCGAATAGACCTTAAAATCCTATCTTTGCAGACTGCACATGCATTAGGTTATACTGGGATCTACCTAAGTTTATAAAAGAAAATCAAGTGGACAAATAAAAAAGCACCAGAGAGATTATTTCATCCCCAACACTGAATTCAACCTTTGGAAAGAGGCAAACTGTCGTGAGGCTTCAAGGGAAAGGAGGACACTCAGATGAGGCCGAATAAGCCCACAGGAGAAGTTGCTTATTTCATTTCTGGAACGTGGACCATGTGCATCTATTTTTAACTTTGAACTGAGTTCCTCTGCCTCCTGCCATAAGTCCTGAGCCCTGTGCTGGTGCAACGAGAGCAGTGGCCCAGCCATGCCCTAATAGCTATTACTTCTTAATAAAGAGTGGCACTTAGGCAAAAGATGAGGTTACTGTTGGAGGGATCATGATTAATAATGATTAATCTGATCCTTGCCAACATGAACTGGATCCCCCATTTGCTAAATAATTACTCTGCAGTATGGATACCATTTCCAGAGGAGGCATACATTTGTCATATTAAAACCAAAAAAAACCACACATAAGGACAGTAGGAGCTGACTTCTCAGTAACACTTAAGCTCACATGAGCCAACAGAGAAGTTAGGCAAATAGACAAAAGAAAAAAATTAATGGATAAGAGCAGTTAAACATTGATGAGTCACCTATGTTTTGGGAGAAGCAAGGGAAAACAAATAAAACTAAACTCTGAGAAAGCAGAGCTGCATGTGCTAAGGATATGAAGTGCTCTGCTACTTCTGGTTCTCGACCTTATGCATACCTCTAATATGCACATTATTTGCCCACCAACACATTTTCCCCTTTTTTAAATGACATTTTTGCTTTCCTCAGAAAGTACACAATTGAAATCGCTCCCCAGGAACCATCCTTCCTACTTTATGTTGATATACAATTTAGCACAAGGAAATCCTAGTCCAAGATTGCCATTCTTATGCAATGATGCACCTTAAATAATAAGCAATATTATAATAATTTATGGGGAGGTATAAATTACTGGGAAACTAATAACCACTCTGAAGAGCATATATGAACCTTACAATTACAGTAGGATGTTTGTGGTGCAGAGACTTGGTTCTGGGCCTTGGAGCACAGATGAATTTTACTCCCAGAAAGCACTCAAACAAGTGGCAATTGTGCCAACAGCAGCCAAGGGTTTTGCTGCCAAGAGGTGGCCTTATTTGGAGACTCGTCCCAGTCATCCTGCTTCACCAACCCAAAGCTTCATCAAGACCATCCATGGAGGATGGGACTCTAGTTCTTCAGTGCACTCAGCCGTATTCCCTTTGAGGTTTTCAAAGCTTTTGTGGGATTTATATTGCACTGTTTAGCCTTCCACCTCATCTCATAGAGCTTGATTTGTACTGGGAGGCCACCAGTCCCTCTCCTGCTCTGGTGCAAATCCAACAGGAAAGTTGTGTTCCTTGTGACTGTGGTGAAATCCCAGCCTCATGTGAGCCTGTTTGGACTTCTGCCCTTAACAGTGATTCAGCCAGGTTTTACATACTGGTGATATGCACCTTTGGATGCCAGACTTGGGGAAGCAGATCTCAGGTCAAGGAGGTTAAGATGCCTTCTCTTCTAGAGGCATACTGGAGAAAATGCAGTAAATGAAATCCTTAGCAATAGGGTCATGACTTGGTTCAGCTGGGAATTTTCAATGGTAGGGCAATGTGTTTAGGACTTTTTTCCAGTTTCCAAATTGACTTGAAAGAGTGAAAAAAAAAATTTTTGCAAAACATCACCTTTCACAAATATTCAGCTGAAAAGTAGCTGGTTAGACCCAAACTTTTAAATAGCTAGTGGTATAGAACCCACATAGCTATTTATGCATACATTCATGAAAATGAAAACTAAGTTGCATTTTCACACAACTTTACAGAGGCATCACAGGAAAACACAAAGCAATACAAAAAAAAAAAGGAAAAAAGCCCCCAAGAACAATAATAAAAGTAAATCCTTTATAAATCTGAGACAGGACATAGGAGGAGGGGGCAAAGCTGTGCAAACAAAACTAAATCCAGTGCAGTGTTTTTCCCCTTCACAAAGTGAAACAAGTTGTTCCAAAAATAATGTTTCCTTGGTTTTCTGGCAGTTAGTGTCCTGAAGGATTAGCCTACAATCATCAGCGTTTGCCTTTCCTAGCCAATATCACTATAGAAGTGTGTTTATCTACAAGGCCCAGGGGATAACTTATAAGCTGAGCNAGAACAATAATAAAAGTAAATCCTTTATAAATCTGAGACAGGACATAGGAGGAGGGGGCAAAGCTGTGCAAACAAAACTAAATCCAGTGCAGTGTTTTTCCCCTTCACAAAGTGAAACAAGTTGTTCCAAAAATAATGTTTCCTTGGTTTTCTGGCAGTTAGTGTCCTGAAGGATTAGCCTACAATCATCAGCGTTTGCCTTTCCTAGCCAATATCACTATAGAAGTGTGTTTATCTACAAGGCCCAGGGGATAACTTATAAGCTGAGCTGAGGTCCTGCATTCAGAGACAAATGTTCCACACTGCCACCCACTCTCCTCAACTAGTTTCCTTCCCATCCATCTCCTGTCTCTTGAAATACAGACAGGCCCCTGCCAGGGGCATAATGAATGAGCTTTACAGCCTCTGGAGCAAGCATTTGCCCAATGCTTTATGCTGATACAGCAAAAGAGAGTTACTGAGATGGTCAATGCATCACTGGACATCAAAAATTATATTTCAGAAAGCAACCAAATGCAAAGAAGAATTTATCACTGTCCCAGAAAATATAAAAGAGAATGGGAGATTTTTTCCTCCAAAAATTATTGCCTACTCTATAACTAAAGTATTGCCATCAATGAGTTTTAGGTCCACTACCCAGGGTTTGTTTGAGATAGTGTTTTATAAAACCTCTTTGTGATCAAGATGTTCCTATTTCATTTCTAATCTCTACTACAAGTGGTTTGATGCTGCTCTAGTCCTGTTGTAAATAAAAAATTATTCAACCAGAGTACAGATCAAAAGATTAAAATTGGTAAAAGTGTTAATTTCTAAATTAATTTTCTCCTGATGTGTTAGAATCTCAACATGAGAAAATTAAGCTTATATTTGAGAGAATGGGAAGCTATTCTTTAAAGAAAAGTAATATGAATCCTTGTCTCGATAGTCAACTAATAGTATAGCTCATGACAATTAATTTCTTATTTTGAAAATACTAATTTTTAAAAAAACCCAACATCAATAAAAGACTCAATCCTACAAAGGATTTATAAGTGGGACCAACGTTCCTCACAACAGAGCCAACTGCAGGAGGGATGGATGGATGGATGGATAGATAGATCTGTTCTTAGATCTCAGACATTAACAAAACAAGGCTCAGAGACATTGTTATTAATTAGGGTTGATGAACATGCATGTTGAAAATGAAAAACATTTTTATTCCTGAGAATTCATCTCTTTTCCCATCACTAAATTATTGATAATTCCTGGAGCTTTGTGGACACTGTTTGAATCTGCTTCAGGTCTATATCTGGTCACAGGTTGTTCACAAGGTACATTAGAGAGCAAAGCTATTTGATATTTCAGATCAACTGCTTCACTCTACCACATTTAACATTGGATGACCCAATATTTATAAAATGTTTCTTTAGCTACAAAGTAAGAAGGCTATAATAATTGAAAATTTTGACAGGGACAAACTTGACTAGTCTGGATAAGTGCAAAATGGTAGAAGGTAAGAAAAGACCATCAGCTGGCTGTCATTCAGAGCACAGTCCACCTCACTTGCAATTACTGAACTCTAGAAGTGGTCCCACCAAGGTCAATTTAAACATAAACCCATCATGCGATGGGTGAGCAACTGGCTCACATGTCGGACGCAAAGGGTTATAGTTACTGGGGTGACATCAGGCTGGCAATCTGTAACTAGTGGGGTTCCACAGGGATCCATCCTTGGCCCTGTGCTCTTCAACATCTTCATAAATGGCTTGGACACAGGACTGGAAGGGATACTGAGCAAGTTTGCAGACAATACAAAACTGGGAGGAGCTGTCAACTCCCTCGAAGGCAGGGAGGCCCTGCAGAGAGACCTCGACAAATGAGAGGGCTGAGCAATCACCAACCATATGAAGTTCAACAAGGGCAAGTGCTGGATTCTGCACCTGGGATGGGGCAACCCTGGATGTACAGACAGACTGGAGAAGGAGATGCTGGAAAGCAGTGCCGCATAAAGGGACCTGGGGGTCCTGATCAACAGAAAGTTGAATTTGAATCAGCAGTGCCCTGGCAGCCAGGAGGGCCAACCGTGTCCTGGGGTGCATCAGGCACAGCATCACCAGCCGGGCAAGGGAGGGGATTGTCCCGCTCTGCTCTGCACTGGGGCAGCCTCACCTGGAGTCCTATGTGCAGTTTTGGGCACTACAATATAAGAAAGACACTAAACTATTAGAGAGCATCCTGAGGAGGGCAACAAAGATGGTGAAGGGCCTTGAGGGGAAGCCGTATGAGGAGCGGCTGAGGTCACTTAGTTTGTCCAGCCTGGAGAAGAGGAGACTGAGGGGAGACCTCATTGCAGTTACAACTTATTTGTGAGGGGAAGAGGAGGGGCAGACACTGATCTCTTCTCTCTGGTGACCAGTAACAGGACCCGAGGGAATGGCCTGAAGTTGTGTCAGGGGAGGTTTAGGTTGGATATTAGAAAAAGGCTTTTCACCCAGAGAGTGGTTGGGCACTGGAACAGGATCCCCAGGGAAGTGGTCACAGCACTAAGCCTGACAGAGTTCCAGAAGCATTTGGACAATACTCTTGGGCACATGGTGTGACTCTTGGTGTGTCCTGTTCAGGGCCAGGAGTTGGACCCAATGATCCTTGTAGGTCCCTTCCAATTCAGGATATTCTGTGATACTGTGAATTTTAGAATAAGGGGCCATTCATTCCAAGTAATGAATATTGAAACCTGGCCATCAGTTTGTGAACAAGTTTCTACATGTCTATCCTGAGGAATGTCAGTAAAGAATGTCCTTGTGTCACTTCAGAACAAAAGCATGCAATGAATGGCATGTTTCTCTGTAACTACCACCCATCCAGACAGCTACAGTATGAGTCCAAAGGTTGTATGCAATTAGCCAGCAAGGAAATGCAATATTGTTTAAGAGGCATTGCCTGGAGTGGGTTTTTGTAAAGAAATAGAATTCATGAATAAATAAATCAGATGGGAATAAGCCAGGCTAGGGCATTAACAGCTCCTAGTGCAATTAATCTCTGATCTTACTTGAGGGTTTTTCTATAAATAAAAAATACAAAAACATTAATGCTGTACCATTGTCAGCCATGCCAAAGACTCTGCTTGTGTCCAGGAACCCTGATATGCAACAGCATAGTTCAAACAGATGTTAACACATTCTTATTTTTCCATCAGTTAAGGTACATATTGACTGACCTGATCTTTCATTTGAGCATTTTTCCCTTTTCTGCAACCACAACTCATAAGCAGTTTTGCATCTCCAACGACTTTTCCCTATAAGAGATAAGGCAAGAAAAACATCAGCACAATCTGAACTACTGAAGACCAAGATGATTGTATTTATAAGCAGGAGCAGGGGAAGAAAAGGCATTAGGGAAGCCTGTGGACTCATCCTTCATTGCTGGGAGGTACCCTTTCACAGAGGAATAGCTCTCAAGCTGCCAAGAAGACTTCCACAAAGGCCAATATCATGGATCAGGGATGTCACATAGGGGCAGAAGGAAAGTGAAGTGTGTAGAAAAACACAGTGGGAATATGGGCAAGCAAAGCTGAAAAGGAACATGTTATTTTAACCCATTGTTTTCATGCACATACACGAACAGGAAAAAGTCTATCATGCTCAGAGACTACAATTACCAAATTGAAATGACTTGAGGCAAAGCTCACACAGTAGCTTTTTTTATTCATCCTTACCAAATTAGTTCTTACTTAATTCTAGTGTGGCTAGATTAGGTGAAATAAACTCTCCAGGTGTGACTTGCCCTCATTAGGACAGCAGATTTATATAACCACTGGCAAGTCCTTGTCAGGAATTCAACAGCCCACCCTCACCCAACACTGCTAGCACAGACCCTGCGATGTCTATAACCTGCTGGAGTCAATAGAGATATACAAAGAAACAGAGTCCACTTACCCTCCATTTGCCTACAATCAACAGTTTGGGAAATAAGCTGAGCTCAAACACCTTCACTTTGTTGATGACCCATCAGACTGACTGAGTGTGATCTAAGCAGTAGTCTCTCATGTTAATGTGGATCTTTTCTGGGGATTATTTGAGTCACTTTGGTTCTTTACCAAAGCATTTGTTGCTTATCTAACCTGGACATCTTGATAAATCACCATGGCAAAAAGGAGCTGGGATTACAGGTTTGGTCAAAATGCTCCTTGAACTCAGTAACACAGCCAAGTGAGTCCCCACAAATCCATCGCAATTACTTGCTTTTCCATGGACACACACAGACATTGCCTTTTTTCACACTTTTGCTGTCCACAGCTGAAAAATAAACACACTCAGCATCTGCTGGGGAACAGATGGAGAATCTGCTTGTGTGCAGCCATGGAGAGTCACGAGATTTCAGCTGGATGAATTTATATAAAAAAGGAAACCCCAACATTAATGCAGTTAATGAGTTTAGCCAAGTGGAAGTGCTCTGCCCTAAATGATGAGGAAGGAAAAGGGCACGATTAAAAGGAATTGCAGCCATTGCTCAATGTCAGGGCACAGCAGAGAGATGACCTTTGGTGGCAGGAATTACGAACAGGCAGATAAACTTCTGGTCACCTCAGATGAGCCTGAAATTTGCCAGGTGTGGTGAGATCTCTGTCAGAGACTGAAATAGTTCATGCCTCAAACATTGCTATAAAGTTTTGCTCATTATAGCAGAACTGTATGAAGAAGCCCACCCTAAAGATGCCTGATTGGAACTTTGGACTGAAAGTTAAACTGCTGAGATTAGATAAAGGGAAACCCATTCTTCAATCATCTCACACCTGTGGAGAAGTAAACAAGGCTGGAGGAAAAGAATGAGAAACAACTCAGCAGCTGTCTGGCTTGTTTCGGGGTGGGGGAGGCCATAGCCCACAGNTTTCCCCCCCCCCGGGGGAGGTGCCTGGATTTTCCTATCTGGCCTGAACATATATTAATCCATTGGATTCTATGTTTCTTGGGGGACCTTCACCACCACAAAGACCAGATGGAGAGGATCAACGGGATACCATTGGGATCTACGGAGTTGTGATACTTTCTACTTAATCTGTCTCTGTCACTCTCTGTCCTCCCACCTTTTTTCTGTTTCTTTCTCCTCCTTTTTTTCTCTCTCTCATATTTACTATCAAATAAAACCCATACTATTGACACTGGTATATGGTCTTGTTTGCACCTTAATTCAGGCAGAGAAATCTCTAAATAATTTCAATAACCGGACGGTAAAAATCTCTTACTTGGTGACCCCACCATCTCGCAAGTCCCAGTAAGGTCAGATAATGTGCAGAAATTATCTTTTCTCCTCTTTTCAAAAGACAAGCTGGAAAAAATAAGACACTGAAAAGGCTGTGCCTACACCTGACACCTAACCAAAACAAAATGTTCTGCTAATTGCAATCTGTCAAACTTTGAGGTTTTCAGGGGACTACTTCCAACTGGCATCCTCTGCCTGTGACTCCCATCTATCAAAGTTGTTTTGCTCTTGCCCCATTACTACAGTCCTTCAACAATTTAATCTGTAATCTCTTAAATCCAAAAACCATTCATCAGAAAGAAGTGATTAAACTAAAAGTTAAAGCAATTGTATTAAATTATCAGGTTAGAGATAGGAAGCTGAGGCACAGGGAAAGACTTGTCTGTCTAACCAAAGGAAACTTTCTAGACATCTCACAGTATATGAGGAAAGTTAGAGATATAAAAGGACCTAAGGGAGACCCACACATTTCCTTACAGGCAGCTGATGGACAGTCAGGATACCTTAGAGTGCCTAGAGCAGCAACATACACCTGTGTTTAGGAAACTAGATCCATACATATCTTGCTGATGGTCAACTTGTCTCAGTATCCACTGCAAAGTCATTATGTAGAAAAAGATACTCCAACCCTTTTTAAAACATAAACCAAGGAAAAACTCCCATTTTTAGACTCTTCTCTGACTGCAATGCAACCTGAGCTCATGGCAAACCATGGACATGTTCTCCTGTCCAAATGGAAGTATAACCAGCTTTATTTAACAGAGAGAAATTGCAAGATGTTGCCCATAATCACCTGGGAAATCAAGAAAAGAGAGGGAATATGAACAATAAACTTGATATTTTTTCTTTTTTCCTGACAGTACAAGAATGCAGAGGCCCTTCCATTCCCTAAAACAGCAAACAAAAGCAATGCACTGGATTAATAATTCCATCTCCTTTTTCAACAGCAGATGCACCTCTCCTGAAGCAAATCACCTGAATTAGCTACTACCTTCACTTTATTTTAGGAAAGCTTATTATGAGAAGATGCTTAATTTGAGGATAGGTGTCTAACAATTGGCAGCTAAATTGAAAGGGAAAAAAAAAAGCGCATATAGACAACATTTGCAGCCAGTTGCAACTCTCTTCCAGAGCAGATGGAGGCCTTG
>VZRJ01005004.1:0-28250 GCA_013397565.1 Ptilonorhynchus violaceus
GTATCAAAATTATATAAATTCAAATATAAATATTTATTTTATTTATATTTAAACAAACAGTGTTTCAGTTATATGATCACTTAAGAAGATCTAAGTAATTTCTGAGTATTGCTCTATTAAGTTAGGCTTTTTTCCTTGCTGTGAATTTTAAGGTTGACAGCAAAATTTGTGGGTTTAAGGTAAAAAAAATTTTAAAAAGATAATGCAAAATATACAGAATTGTACCACACACACACAAAACCTGGCTTCTGAAATTCAACATCTCCTCATTTCAAGCATGTTTCTGTAGATATTTAACATAATTTATTAATTTTCTATAAACTTAGATGCAACTTATTGTGCTGGTAATTAATGTTTATCTTTTACACAAAATAATGTTTATTCCAATGATTAACTTCATCTGTGATGGATTTCTTTCACCTGTCTTTGTCACACACGTGAAGCAAACTGTCTTGAACATTTTTTTTTTTGTCTCTCTAACTTTCTGCTATTTTTTTTTTTTTTCACTTGCCCTGCGTTTCAACACTAAATTAACCAGAAACAGAACACTATCGAGAATTTCTCCTCCTTCAGTGCAGGGCTGCCTTAGGCCACTGGGTTAAATTGCAGCTCAGCAGGGAACCAGCCAAATGTGACATGTCTGGCAAGTCAGGGGGAAGCAGGGAGGATCACAGCCCGGCATCCTGGGGGAATAGAGGCTGGGAATAAATCTTTTGCAGCTACACGTTGTTACAGAGAGAAACAAATCTGCAGGGATGTGTTTGTCTAGAGTTACTCAAACCTGCCTTTCATGGTCTTTCCCATCTTCCCCACTTTTCAGGTGTTTGAAACAAGCTCAGCTGGCAGAAAATTCTCTCTTTCTTTTGGATGTTTAATAACTTCAGTGAATGTTCTCAACAGTCTTTTCCTCTCCTTCTTCTTCCCTCTCCTTCACCTGTTTTGTCTCTTTCTTTCCTCTTCCCTTTTATTGTTATTTTTTTCTTTCTGAGTGGCAGTAAGCACGCCAAACATTCACCGCCGAATGGTCAAACATTGTGAACGAACTTCAGCAGAAATAAAAATGGTTAAGCTAAAACCCAAAGAGAAAGTCAATTAAAAAGCAATTAAATGAAACACTTTTCCCCCCGTGAGAGTGACCAAGCACTGGAACAGAGAGGCTGTGCAGCCTCCATCCCTGGAAACATCCAAAAGCCGTTCGGACACGGTGCTGGGAGGTGGGAAAGAGGAACAGGACCAAGCAATGGTGTGTGTGGCCTGAAGATTCGTGTGCATGACAGGATTTTACACACACAGAATCTTCCATTCCAGAGCACCCTGGGCTTACCAAGATACTCATTGCCATTCACAAGAGAGCAAACGTGCACTGGGGCTGCCACTGTGGTAAAAGAAAATGTGGTTCTGTGACAACTCCCGTGCTTTTTGAGTTAAAGCTGTGAACAGCAACAACCATTCCCAGCTTAACCGCTTGGCCAAGAGACTTTGCCAGTGCTGGGGAAGCCTGCAGGCCTGGGGTTGCTCTCTGGCATTTGGATCCTCCTTGTTGGTTTCATAACCTTTGTCCCAGGCGACTGGAAACGCCAAGTGTATTATTAATTAAGGAGAGATTTGGAATCTGTTTCATACCTGGTATAATTACATGTACATTAAAGATAATTAATGCTTTAAAATGATGCCGGAGTTAGGAATGCTTGAATTTTAGCAGCCTACTATGAGCAAGCCAATAAGATACACCTATGTTTATCTACATCTATCTATATCATCTATATTTATATCTACCTATATCTATGTCTATATCTATCTATATCTAATATCTCTCTCTCTCTCTCTTTCTCTCTCAGGAGAGGTATCCTGAGGTCCTCAGATGCATCAGGAGGAGTGTGGCCAACAGGCCGGGGACGGGATCCTGCCCCTCTGCCCTGCCCAGTTGAGGCACATCTGGAGTGCTGTGTCCAGCTCTGGGCTCCTCAGGACAGGAGTGACCAGGAGCTGATGGAGAGGGTCCAGGGGAGGCCACAGAGAGGATTTGGGGTCTGGAGCATCTCTGGGATGGGCAGAGCCTGCGGGAGCTGGGCCTGGTCAGGCTGGAGAAGGGAAGGCTGGGAGGGGATCCCATCCATCCACACAAACATCTCCAGGGGGTGTCAGGGGACGGGGCCAGACTCTGCTCAGTGGTGCCAGGGACAGGATGAGGAGCAATGGCCATGAACTCAACCACAACGAGTTCCACCCCAACGTGAGGAAGAACTTCTGCCCATGGAGGGGGCAGAGCCCTGGAACAGCTGCCCAGGGAGGGCCTGGAGTCTCCCTCTCTGGAGACATCCCAGACCCAGCTGGGTGTGTTCCTGTGTCCCCTGCTCCAGGTGACCCTGCCTGGGCAGGGGGCTGGGCTGGGGGAGCTCCAGAGGTCCTTGCCAACCCCAGATGTTCTGTCATTCCATGATTTAGACAGTTTATTCTGAAATTTAGTGATGCCATTGCTTTCATTTCCACCACGGCTCTCCCATCATATTGTACACAAAGTGACCATTATTTGCCAGGAGAGTCCTTCCCAGCTTTATTAATTTATGCTGGCAGCCCAGTGTTTTACCTAGTAGGAATTACTATGTGCCTCTGATTTGTAAGGGAACTGGGGAGTGACACATTCTTGGAGGGGGAGGATCAGCAGGAGTTCAGCATCAATCACAGCCACTCAAACACTGCTTGTGGACCAGCCCTGGGCTCCAGCTCCTCTGAGGCACCTCTCCTGGACTGGAACCATCGCAATACCCAGGGCCAGTCTTGTGCAAGTTGGAATTCCTCCTCCACTTGATGCTAAATTGGTGCGCTTCAGGAAAACAGTCGTTCAGACGCTACGAGTATTTGGCAGATTTTAAACAAGCCTCGTGCCCTTGCTCCGTGAAGCTTCTCCTTTCCTGCAGGGTGGAAATCAGAAATTTGGATTAAAAGGCAGCAGAATAAAAATGTGAGTGTTTGCATGTATCTGGTTCTCTCATCACAGGGCATGAGTGGTCAGTTTCTGCCAGGCAGATTCTCTTTCCGTTTGGACCCAGTGTCATCCCACGGGTGGGTGTCCCTGTGGCACCAGCTCTGGCTAAAAGGCATTCCTGCCTTCCATCCTGCTTTGCTGTTGCTTTAAGCCTGCAATTTTGACGGGATACGCTGGTTTCTCCTCTGCCTTTTCACCGAGTTCCGTGCCTTCAAACACATTCATCTTAAAAGAAAATTTAATTCTCCTGTCTTGGGCTAGGATTAAGTTCTTTGGTTTTGATATTTTATTTTTATTTTTTTTTCCCCCCCGCAGAAAAGGATCTTGTTTGGGAGCGTTATTTTTTTCAAACCACGCTGGTATCAGCTGCCCTAGGTAAAGGAGACATATGTTCCCTGCGAGCTGTCGCTTTTCCCACGGCTGTCTAGGCTTTCTAAGAAACAAAGTTAACAGTTTTCGCGGGGCAAAGCGTTCCATTTTCCACCATCAAAAATCCTTATCCTTGCTCCTTCCGGAGCAGACGTTTACGGCGCGCACCACGCACGCCCTTGTGGTGCAACATTTGGAGCACTCGGCGGCACAAAAAAAAAAGTTTTGTTGATTCAAACAGGACTTCTTGTTTGACGTCTGATGGTGGCTGTTTGTCTGCCAAGGCTATTCCCACACTCACAGCATTCACGGTGCCAGGCAGGCATCTGTTAAAGGCTCCCATTTAATGCCTGGGACGAGCAAGGTGTATCTGCCACCACCACCCTCCGTATGAGAAGGCTCCAAAATTAGCTCCGAAATTAGTGCTGCTCTGTTCTCTCACACAGAGATACAAAATGCATTCAGAAAACCAATCTGGCAGAGGTGTTAGACTGGGTCACTCTCATTCCCTCCCCCTCGTGCTTCTCGGATTTATCTCGCTGTTTCTGTCTCGGAAAGCTCATATTCACTCGTCAGTATTGGTGTCTTTTTCTGTATAATTGTTGTTCCGCTTGTGAGCGGTGATTGGGATCCAAAGGAGGATTGGGACCCAAAGGAGGATTAGGATACAAAGCAGGATTAGGATTCAAAGCAGGATTAGGATTCAAAGGAGGACCACAAAGACGATCAGAGGGATGGAGCAGCTCTGCTGGGAGGAAAGGCTGGGAGAGCTGGGATTGCTCAGCCTGGACAGGAGAAGCCTTGGGGTGACCTCATTGTGGAACTCCAGTGCCTGAAGGAGCTCCAGGAAAGAAGGGGAGAGACTCTTTCCAAGGGATGGAGGGACAGGACACAGGGAATGGCTTCAACTGCCAGAGGGCAGGGATAGATGGGATATTGGAAAGGGACTGTTCCCCGTGAGGGGGGGGAGGCCCTGGGACAGTGTGCCCAGAGAAGCTGTGGCTGCCCCTGGATCCCTGGCAGTGTCCAAGGCCAGGTTGGATGGGGCTTCGAGCAGCCTGGGATAGTGGAAGGTGTGGAACTGGAAGAGCTTTAAAGTCCTTTCCAGCCCAAACCATTATATCATTCTGAGCTTTCCATATTATAAACCACACTGCATTTGTCCTAAGACTCCTATGATGAAGCTCACAAAATCTTTGTGTCCTTTCAGTGTGTTTTTTTTACAAAGATCAGGAGCGACAAGATTATTTCCTTAATTGCAAATATCATGTTTTTACAGTTTCAAAACAGTTCCCATGGTAGAGCCGGATCATTCCAATCCTCCACCTTCAACAATTTCTTCTTCTAAAAAATTTTTTCTCAGAATCTGATGGTTTTGGTTTTGTTTTGTTGATGGGTCGTGTATGTAGAGACCATGGAAGAGGATGGTGACGGCTCTGGCTGACAGACAGCCCCAGCTCTGCTGGAAATCTCCATGGGCAGAAGCTGCAAACCTCAGTTGTTTCCCCCAGCACCCCCGGGAGCAGAGATCCAGATTAGTGTCAATATTTTGATTGCCACTGCCACTGGAGAGCAGGGACGCCTGCACAGATCTCTTCAAAGCACTTTCAGTACTGTGGCTTTTAATTAGAAAACAAGTATTTGCCTCAAAGCAGGAGTTGTCATCAGAGATCCCATGTAGCTTTCAAGCCCACTAGTATTAATCTCCTTTGCATATCTTTGAGACTAAAAACCTTTCTAATTAAACTCTTAAAGCCTCTTATCTCTGTGGCCTGGTTGATGCCGCAGCGGAATGTATCATTCCCAACAACAATGAGTAAAATTGTAATTCCCTGCATAATACCAATCAAGTTGATTGTAGAACATTATGTTCATTAGGAAGCAATAGATTTTTTTTTTTTTTTTACATGTTTGATCAAAGCAGCTGGTATTTAATCCAGGCTGAGAAGCAGAATACTGTTTCATACTACTTGTTGGTTAATTCATGGCCAGGTCTGCAATTTACTGAAAAACCAATGGATCAGCTTTNCTGCACCCTGTCTCACAGAAGAGACACCGAGCACACTTCTGCCTCTTCTCACTGTTGCCCACGCAGCTCTTTGGTGTCTGCAGAATAAAAATGGACACTGAGGTGGTGAAGGACTTGCAGTTTTGTGGTCAGAACTGGGAACCTGTAAGCATGGAAGCTTGGTGAAGTGAAATCCCTGGAGTGAAGAGAGGTAATGCATTCCCTCTTTGCTCAGAGAAATAAATATATATAATTAATACAGGGGGAGGTGCAGTGAGAATTAGCCAGCTGAGGGGTGAGAGAAAGAAGTACAGAGTCCTTATTTCCTCTGAAGCAGGCAGTTCCCCCATGTAAAAGGAACAAAATGTGCATTTTTATCCAAGAGGATAAAAGGGAGTGAGTGCTTCACGAGAAGGATTCCCACACAAAACCCCACAAGTTCAAATGTGTGTAATGCACAGCCTTGGCTTTCTGAAAACAGAGAGGCAAGCCAGCAGTGACTTTTCTTTATTTAGGAGTCAAGGTAATTTATTCCAATGACAACTTTATAAACCCCACTAAAACTTGTAGTTTAAATAAAGACATACAGTGAAAGAACACAGGTTTATCTGCCTTGCATCACAGGGTTGACTTACACAAGCTTTTGCAGCTTGTGATTAAAGGGGCTGCTCAGGGGAAAATTAAACATTCATTTATAATATAATAACTTCTTGTTTCTGTTTTTTTTAACATAGGACTAAATGTTTTGTGTTATAAAGGATATTGTGAATATTCTCTTGATAATTTACACCGTTTCTAGTTTGCACAGTATTTTGTGCTCTTATTTGTCCTCTCTCTTGTTCTTTTCAAGCTCTATTGTGGTTTTTTGGGGTGGGTTTTTTTTTTGGTAAATGCAGCCACACACATTTCTGCTCAAAATTTTCTGTTGGGCTGTCTAATGGAAGGTGTCCCTGCCCACGGGAGGGGGTTGGAGCAAGATGAGCCTCAAGGTCCCTTCCAACCCAAACCATCCTGGGATTCTTGGTATTGCATCACCCAAGACTTGAGTTCCCATTGCAGCCCAGCCTTTCCCAGGAGCTGCTGCCATTTTATTGGTAGATGTGGTGTAGAAAAGAACTGTTTTCCACCCTGATTGCCAAGATGTCATTGCTGTTAACACAGAAACAAAAGAGTTGCCAGATAAAAATGTACCAAAATACACTCCCTGTTGGCTTATTGGATTGATGTGAACAAGAATGTTTTCCCTGTCCTGTTTCTAACTCATGAATTTATGCACTCAGGATCTGCTCTGAAATAGAGAATGTAGGACCTTTATCCCCAGAAACAGAAATTGAAATTTGTCTGTCTAACTCATATCCAATTGCCCACAGCATTATTATTTTGTGCCTCCTTGGTGTCCCACTAAACAGCTCTTTTCACAAACCCACTGATCAATCAGAGGCTTGTAATCCAAGAAAGCACAAAATAAACTACAGAGATTCACTAAAAATTGTGACACTGTTACTGAGGTGAAGGACTAGAGAGTAAAAGTGTCAGCTGAGGGAGCAGCAGATTATCCAAAGCTCTGAGAAGCTGCAGAGATCCAGATCATTCCCTGCAAAACTGGTGAATTGATATTACAGAAAACTAAAACAAAAACAAAACAAAACACCCCCAAAAACACCCCCAAAAAAACAAAAAAAAACCCCCCCCAAAACCTAAAAAACTAAAAAAAAAAAAAAAACCAAAAAACAACAGAAGGTTATCTGTTTGGTCTTCAGTGTTCATTTTTAAACAGTGCTGGAACAAATGTGAGGTAAAATGTACCTGATCAGCCTTGTAGCAACATCCACACGCTTCCCTTGGGACAAATTTTGTGGAATAGGTTGCCCAGTGTGGTAAAATCAACCATAACCAATTTTCAGTGTAGGTGTTTCCTATGTAAATTGTAAATAAACAAGAGAGTGTCTCAGTAAACGACCAAAAATTCTGTAAATGTCAAAATTACTTTTTTTTTGTTATTTCTGTGCTAATTTCAATACAATTTTTTCTCAGTTTTGCTTACTTTAGTTTTGGTTTTATTGTTTGTTGGAGCTTTTTACCCCCTCAAGTTGCATCCAATCCTTTCAGTTGTTCTTTTGTTTCATTGTGTTTTCACTTTCTGTACTGCTTTCTGAATAATTCTGGGTTTGTTTGAACAAATAAACACGGATTGCCCGTCCAAATCTGAATCTAAATTTAAATTATCCACCAAGGAGTGAAGTTGTGCAGCTGTAGGCAGACTTGCACGCTAATTTGTCTCGGTGTTTGTTCCCTGTTTTAACAGCAGTGCTGTAGCTTTTTGGAGACAGCTTTCATGGGGGATTGGAACGTGATCTCACTCTTTCATCTTCCAGTATTGCTGATAGAAAGACTTCAGTTGGATAGAATCCTATACAATTCTGCTATAATTAGTATTACTTTTTGATTGAACTTATATTTTAATTGAATTTGTTTCATCTAATGTATGGAAAAGTATAACTTTTTCTGTTTCTTCTTTTTTTTTCTTTTTTTTAGCTGCTTTGGGTGAGGTTTTTTGAGGTTTTTTGTTCTGTCCACCCTTTCCAATCTTCATATTGTGAAAATTTTCCTCTCCCTCTATTTTTTTCCTGAGAATTTTCTTAAGGCAAACATGAGGTCTGAGCCAGCTGACTTGGCTTGATGGAAACAAAAGGTATGAAAACAGGGTGACAGGTAGATAAGAAGTTCTGTTTACCTCCCTGACACAAGAATATGTTTAAATTAAAATTACTGGATAAAGTGGGTCTAAAACTATTGAATGTATTGGTGGTGGGAGGAAAAGAAATTTTAAAAATAAGATAATAGTAAGAGATAGTCATGAAAACAATATTGAATTTTATTAGTTCTAAGAGAGAGTTATCTGTACATTTTATTGCTTTTTAGATTCCAGGTGGCTGAAGATTCTGACCTTTTCCTTGGTAAGACTTATCAGAAAATAAAGTCTATAAATCCTTCCAGCTCCCTTCTGCCACTCCAGTACGCCAAAACACAGAGACACAGACAAAAGGAAGGAGTTTTAACAAATTAATTTCACACATACCTCTCATGTCCGGGTGTATTAAACCCTTGCTTGTATCAGGCGCTAAATAATGAAATGAAAATGTGAATTGCTGTGCATGATCTATCACGAGACCTTTTCATCTGAAAAGTGTTTAAACCACTGTACTTTTCCATGACTTATTTAGGTGCAGAGTGACATTTTAGATCAGGGCCCACAGAGGTGAGAGGAAGTTGCTCCTACTGTCCCACAAATTACCAGGGTGCTTTGTAAAGCGACCACAGGCAATGGCAACGTGTCTGAGGGCAAAATCCTTTGGTGGGTGGTGTTGGCTGCTCTGCACGAGGATCCTGGACAGCTCCTGTTGCTTCTCCTGGGCAGGATCCATAAGTCAAGCGACTGCATTCGTTTTAACAGGATGTACTTAATCAGTATCAGCAAAAAAAGAAATATCACCACAGTGGGATAAGTCTTAGTGCAGGTGTGAAGGACCAGGTTCAGCTGGAGGAGACTGGAAGGCCTTTAGGTACTGAGGAAATAGCAGTTTCCACCTTCCTCATCACCTTTCCTTCTTTTCTCCAGAGTGGCTGACCCTCAGTGGTATTCCCAACATTAGAATCACAGAATCCAAGATTTATTTAGATTGGAAAAGCCCTCCCAGCCCATCGAGTCCAAGCTGTGCCCAATGCCCACCCTGTCCCCATCCCAGAGCACTGAGTGCCACCTCCAGCCCTTCCNCATAGGTTTCCCTGAATTTCTCTTTGGAGAGTAAACAACCTGGGATATAAAGTTCTGACTGTGCTACTACTAAATACATACAACCTCTTCTTAAGCCCTCTTATTCAGGCTTTTTTGCATTCAAAAAAAAAAACCAAACCTGATTTTAAAATTGTGTGATATTAACCAAGTAAGCATTCTGTCAAAAAAGCAATGAATGGTGTTGAAAAATTCTGGAGAAGATGATGCCAAGAAACAATTTCTCCTTTTTTTATTTTCTTCTTTTTGTTAATTTAGCAGGATGTTGCAGTTGTTTTATTTCTAGCTTCTTGTTTTGATTTTTTTCCTTTTTTTTCCTCCTTTTTTTTTTTTTGGTGTCATCTGAAGATCGTTTCTCTAAAAGGATTTGGGCAGATGCACTGCCAATGGATGTAATGCTATTCTAAAGCAATTTTGGCTGTGGGGATGAGGAAACCGGAATTTTCTGCCCACTTCCACACACAGGTAAATCTCCCAGCTTCCTTAACAGCAGGAGGAGTGAACAGAACTGCTGGGATTTGCTGTTCAGCACCCACTTTATGTTTGACCCCACGTAATTCCATTTTGTTTTCCAGCGCCAAACATGTCTTTGGCAAAGATGGAACTCAGGCAGGTTTATTTTCCAGGTGCAGGGAAAGGGAATTAAGAATGACGGAAAGATAAAACTTCGTACAATTCCTTAATTACACATGATACCAATAAATAGCATTCACATTCCCAAGGGAACATGGAATGACTTGGATAAGGCATCTTAAGAGTAACTATTGCTGGATTTCAGAATTATCCCATTGCTTCATCTGTTCAGCAGATGTGGTGTATTTTATCCAGATGCTGAAAATGCCCACACTGTTCCACATTAAAGACCTCCCTCCCTTCCCAAGGTACTGATTGCTTCGGTCAAAATGTTGTTTAAATGAAAGCAACATCTGTTTTCTTCTCAAATTCAGAAGCTTTGTTTGTTTCAGGTTTTCTTTTTTTTTTCCTTAGGTTTTCTTTTTCATTATTCATTTTCTTCAGTCTTACGTGAATAGTTCAGGATTGTCAGGTGACCAGTACGGCAGTTTTGAAAACCTGGACTATTTAATTTCAAAAGTGAGGCAGCTTAAACCCAAAACTGTCTTCCACATGCTTTTCAACACACAAGCAAAGCAGCTGTTACAGTATTTTCCTTAAATGTGCACGATGAAAACCAGAAACCCTTTGCTCTCTTCATCCTTTACTGCGGCTCTTTTAATTTCCAGCTGTGTTTTCTGCGGCTGAGCAACGATGACCACTGCTTGAAATTTCTTTCACTGCTTGAGAACTCACCACGACAAACAGTGCATGTTATTTTCATCATGTCCATTGTTTAGGAGGCTGTGCAGCCCATTGGTAGTAAAACTAAATTGCATTTTACTGTCGAAACGGCTTGTACAACGCACAGCGTAATAAAATGGCTTGTTCTCTGTAGAAATTTAATCAAGTACAGTCTTCTGCCTGTGGTTTCTGTTTGCTTTGAGAATAAAATGTGTTGTAGGTTCCTTGTTTCTAATAATTTCTCTGTTCTCTCTTTTTCCTCCCCTCCGTTTATAATGCACTTCTTTATTTTGGTTTTTAAAACGTATTTTTGCATAATGCATTTCCCAGCATAAGAAAATTAAAGTGAAGAAGATCTGAATGGATGAGTATAACTTTCTTAAACCTCTTCAAAATTCCAATTTAGGTTGACTTTGACACTGGAATTTACATTTGATGAAAGACAAAAATTCTATTGGAAGGTGCTGAAAGGGTGTATTTAAGTTATTCTACTTAAATTTTATCGATGTTTTAGTTGAAAAATAAAGACTTTTGGAAAAGCCAAAGAATCTGAGGCAAAGCTGGTGTTTTTAACAGAAGTATTTTTAATTTTTAATTAATATTTTTGCTATTACACAAAGAGATAATTTAATTTATAATTCATACAAAATTTTTTTTCAGAATAAATATGTTTAGCCTTTTCATTTTTGCCTTAAATAAAATATATAATGTGCAACCTGAGTAGAAACTAAATTATTTGATAGGACTTATCTTGTTGTTATGGGGACAGGAGACAATGCAGAATGAATTTTACTTCATTGCTTATGTGGTTGGTCATTCTTACATCTTCAATAATAATCCAACTTCCTAAAGAAATTCCTGCAATACTTTTAGGTAAATGTCTGAGAATAACTGGAAAAGGTTATTCAGACCATTCAGACCATACAGACTGAAATATCAATAAGGTAAATTATACACATACAAAAAAAAAAGTTGTTATATTTCCTAGATTTCTGTTTGTATTTCGTGGAGTAAGTTTCCTCTTTAAAATAACAGAGAAAGGGAATTTCCAACTAAAACCTCCAGAGGTGATGACGATAGGTCAAAATCTTAAAGTTTCTCAAGATAAATATATTTATTTGTCAAAAAACATGTTGATAAAAATGAAATTCAAAATGGTATTGATCAAAGAGCTTTCAAATTCTCTTTACTTACTCAAATATTAGTTTGTTTTTAATGTTATAAGAAAATGGTATCTGTTCTAAAAAATCCATTTAAATCTTAGTTAATTCTACTGAAATACATTCGTAAGTATGCTGTTGAACTCCTGAAGTGTTGTACCTCTCATTCTCAAACTTTTGTTTCTCTGGTACAATTTTTATTTTTCTGGGTTGGGATCAGACAACTTCTCTAAATCAGGATTAACGAGAGTAAGAGAAGAGCTGTACAAAACATCACCAAAGATGAATCTTAAAACTTTAGAATCTTAAAAACTTTTTGAATAAATGTAGTATTGGCCTTTAGGAAAGCTGTATTGCCATCTTTTAAATGCATTATAAATTATAATAGCCCACATTGCAGACTTCCATGTGTGGTTTGAGCTTCTGTCTTCCCTGGACCACCTTCTACATTCGTCTTGTTTCAATGGTCAAATATTCACATTTAGTCCCAGAATGTGAAAGGGAGACATATTAAGATATAGAAGGGTGACTTCATTCCTTATCTTGTCTCATTTCTGCAACACTCTTGTTAAAGTTTACTTTGCTTTTAAACTTAAAACCATTCCCCACAGTTTGCCTTCTCACAAGGTGGTCCCTGGAGGAATATGAGCAAATTATAAGAGAAAATTGAATGTATGAAATAGTTTGTGTAAGAAGTTTTGGTTGAATGTGACCATTTTTCCTTTTTAATGGAAACTGGATTGTGTATTTCTTGCTGTCCCCTCTCAGAAGTGGGAGGAATCAACCAGAGAGGTTAATTCCGAAGCCCTTTGAAGAGGCACTGTTGAGGGACTGCTTAATAAATAATTAGGCACTGCAAATAGTGATATCTCATTTGAAATTGCTTTAAAAAATAATAACATCCCCAGGCAAAAGAGCTTTATACAAAAATAATCCTCCTTCTATCAGATTTTGTTGTGTTTTCTTTGAGGGGTTTCAACAGCTCCTACCGTGAGATTTCAGTATTTTTATGAACTTTGTAGTGATGGAAATCGTGTCTGTCAGCAACTATTTAAGTCACCTGGAAAATGAAAGAGTTCATAGCATCTGAGGCCAGAATCTACAGCTCATAGCGTGTAACAGGTCACTATTTCATCTCAATTCAAAGAGCCTAAAATATCTGCCTTAGAATGAAGAACATGGTCTTAAAAATTCTGAATATACTCTAGAGACAGAAAGCAGGAGGTACCAATGTAACACTGGATCACAAGGTCCTGTAGTGGTGTGTTTTATATGCACTTGTGTAGCTGATAATATCTTATGTTGTACAGGAAAAATTAAAAATGAGGAGTTAGGGAGACTATAGGATAATTCAAGCTTTGTGAGGTAAATATGTAAAATAGTATCCTTTTATATATTCAGGGATTATGCACAATCTGTCTTTATAATCTGCTTTGCTTTTGTTGTGGTTTCTCTGTGACAATTTAGTGCCCTGCACAGGATAAATCCGATGTTTCTGACATCTTTAGACGTCTTAGCCCCATCCTGTAAGTGGCCACCTTCCAAAAGAACCAGACAAATCAACCCTTCTCTTCTGACCTCTCCAACTGATCTATCCCACTTCAGGAAAAATTTCTGATCCTCTAAATTGGCCATGCCAGCATTCTTCTTTTATATTAGTATTGCTTGTAGGGGTTTTATTTTGGTTTGTTTGTGGTTTTTGTTTGTTGGGGGAAGGTTGGGTTTGGGGTTTGGGGTTTTTTTGCGGGGACTTTTTTGATTGCTAGTTGGTTGGTTGGGGTTTTTTGGTTTTTTTTTTCTGGTTTGGTTTGGTTTTCATTGTATTGGTATTTGACAATGAACCAATTTCTACAGAAACGTGGTAGGACTGGTTTTGATCAGAGATGCTTGATGTCACTCCCCTGGGAACACCAGTTACTACAAAACCAATCCTTAACCCTTTAATGAACAACTTTTTTCATTGTTATCCAATTGAATGAAAACCTAAAAAAACAATGTCATGAGGAACTGAGGTAACTCCTTTGGGGAAACGTGGATACACTTCATCAACACTCAGATTCTTAATTCTTTCAAAATTCTTAATTCTTTCAAAAGCCTTAATTCTTTCAAAAAGAAAACAAAGCCAGTACCTTTCGGACACATAACAGGATTGATTTACATTTCTTGTATGTTTAGTCTCTCCATGTCTTCAAATTCACAAAAATATCTTAAATGGGGCCGATTTCTGACCTCAAGATCAATTTTCCAAGGCTCTAGATTTCCAGGATATTTCAGTCTCAGGGTATCCATCTCTGTTGAAGAGAGCTGCAGCTGATCACTCTCAAAAGTCAGAGCTACAAAATATTCCCCTACAAAATTTAGTCACCTTTCTCATTTCACAGGCAAAAGGAAATAATGGGTATTTTTTACTATACATGATTGGCTTAATTTAATTTTTAACAAGCTTATAAAACTCCCTAGGGGTGTTTGTCTGTAATTGATGTTGATAGTTTTGACATTTTAAACCTGAGAGTTGCTGAAACATGTTAAATTGTAGCTCAGTTTAATTGTTAATGAATGGGTATTGTTTTCTCTATTTGTGTGCAATTTTTTTTTTATTTGTGTTCTCGTGTGTCTTTTTTCAGCCCAAATTACATTGAATTTCAGTCTGAAAAATGTTTTTTCGAAGCAAGCAGTACAATGTCTCTGAATATATCCCAGCAGTTATTAGCACATTTCTCCTATCTTGCTCCTTTTTTTTTTTTCAATTTCAGATAAATATATTACTTGTTGGTGCCACATCCTGTTTGTAGAAAGTAAATGTCTCATCACCAGAGCTCAGGCAATAGCTTATTTTAAGTGAACATTTACTGTTTCTTTATTGTTCAGAAAGAGTTTTTATAGCCTATAATGCAGCGTTAAATATTATCCTCACTAAATAAGTACCCAAAATAAAACAGTCTCATTTTAATAAGGACCTATGATTTACATTTCACTCCTTTTGTGAGTAATCCAAGAAGATATATCAGACCCTGAAATATTCAGTGCTAATACCAAAACTTTTGGGTTTGGATGTTTTGTGTGGCCTTGATGGCCTCCTACCTCACCAGCCAATTTCAAGAGCAAACAGAACAAAATAATGATCTGTTTCTTCTCTCTATACTCAAAAAATTGTGAAGAAACAGCAATTTTTACTGGCAGTCTATGTCTAAAATCCATTATTTTAAGGAAAAAAAAAAGAAGTGTAGATTATGTGATGTAGATTACACAGATTACGCCCAGACTCTTATTTCTGAATGTAATATTTATTTTCCTTCGTAAACAGGTAAGAATATTTCAGGGTGGAATATTGTAAACAAGCTAGTTACTTCTCAGTAAAATGTCTGGACTTTTGTACTATTAGTATAGGTTTTTTGGGTTTGGTTTGTTGCAGGTTTTCGTAACTAATGTTGTGCCATGCTATTTGTGCCTCCAGAAATTACAGTATTTGCACCAGGCCCACCGTTCACGAAGAACTCAAAGTGCTTGTCGAGGTAGACGAGTATTTAGGTGTTGCAGAGCAGGAAAACAAAATGCTGAGGAATAAAAAAAACCCCCAAAACGTGTCCTTGTAAACCTCTGTGGCACCACGCAGCAGCTGTGCTTTTGGGCTGCTCACCAGCACCCCTCTGACAACGCGCTGGCCTCAATTGGTTCAAAGGGCCCTTCTCTCATGATTTGGTTTTGGAGCCCAAGAATGAGCATTTTTTTGTTGTCTGTGGGCTGTGAGAGTGTCTCTGAGGCACAGCCTCGACGTGCTTTGACCTTGAGAGAGCCTGTGAGGGCGCAGGAGGGGAACAAGAATTCTTCACTTGCATAAGCTGATTACTATTAGTAAAGTCAGCATTTAAGGATCATTTATAATCACATTTGGAGGGGATTCTCGTACGGCCATCGGCAGAATCTGCTTTTAACTCGGTGCTGATGCGCTTCAAATGGAGATGTTGTCGCACTCCAAGTGGGGGGGGGAAGAAAAAAAATCCACATCATCTGAGCAGATATTGGTAATTCATGATGAAGCCGGGGTTTTGAAGAGCAGGCAAGATATAAGGCTTCACGGGAGCAATTCTTCAGGGGAGTTCAGATGTTGTGAACCCTGGATAAATAAATTAGCCGGGAAATGGCTCGGAGTAAACTCAGTTCAACTCGAAAAAATAATTCATGCTTCGTATGAAATTCTATTCCCACTTGAAATTAGAACAGAGTCGACTCTCCTTCCAGAGGTTTTGTTCATTTGATTTGGTTGTGGTGTGATAGAATGAAATGAAAGTACAGAGATTCATAACTTTGCAGCTCTCCATTTTTGTAAAAAAAAACCAAAAGTGACATATTGGCATCCCTTACACCTTATTTGTTATTTAACTCCAGAAAATAGTTGCAAGACAAACTTAAAGGCATTTTTATCTTGCATCTTATTATGTCTTATTAAGGTAATTATGTATTTCTGGTTTAGTCCTGAAACAGAGCACCAGTGAACAATTCATAGATGACTTCTGCCTCTAGTAATAGATTTATATTTGTGAATGGTAGACAAGTTGACAGACAAATCTGCTATCCACTCAAATGCTTGAGACTTCTTTTGGTTAATTTGATAAGTTAAAAAGTAATTCCTCTTCTAAGTCATGTGCAGCTCCTTAAGTTTATTTGGTTTAGTTTAAATATTATTTTGGCTTTCATCTCCATATTTTTGTTTCAGAAATCACATTATGCATCCTAAAAGAACAATATGTTTATCATTTTATCTCCTGGGTTGTATTTCTTTTAATATGTTCACATCTGCATTTTGTGATACCCCTCTCAGTTAGCTGTTATTTGCAAATTATGCACATTAATAAATACTTCCTAAAAATTCTTCTTCTGTTATTAGAAGTTACATAACTCTTAACATTTTGTGAGATGTTACTTCTCTTAAACATTTGATAGTACTTTTTTTACTATTTTAAAATTACTTTAAATTATTTTTAACTTTGGGAATTTTCTTGTGGTCTTCATACTCTGTAGTTTTTTAATGCTGAGAATGTGCTAATAGATTATGCTGACGTATTTTTTATTATGTATTTCTCTTTAACTTCTAAATTAAGCAAATTAATTAGTTAAATTAATGCTTTCTCAAGACAGTAATTTAATATTCTCTGTATTTATTCAGAGAATATTTATTTATTTTTTCTGGCTGTCTGTTTCCTCACCAGAGTGAATTTTCAAAAAACACAGGAACAGGAAATTTTGGAAAGCACTGCAGAGATAATCATAAATAACCTATTCTCTAATACGGAAAAGCGTTTTTGCCTCTTTTTTATCTCATTTTTCACATTCTGAAGGGAAAATCTGTGGTGTTCAAAACCTGTTCACATTAACAGATTGGAGGTAGGAGAGGGCATGGAGCAATGATGATTGAGAACAGGCCTTTATCAGGCAGAAATAGTTATAAAATAAATTATGATCTATGTTGGATGTGCTCTAACTGGACTATTCCCTAACATAATTTAATAAATCAGTTGCCTACTGCAATGATATTTCTGGCATATCATGTTGTTTCCTCTTCTGGTGCCCAGGAAAAAGTGGCCTTAAAAAAGAAAGACAGTAAACCGAATTGAAATTTGAAAAGGTTGATTTCATTGTATTCACCGAAATTTCAAAACCAGAAAGAAACAATGCCAAGTGATCTGCGTATAAAGAAGGTAAGAGAAAAGCAAGGATGTGATTTGAAGGAACATCTTTCCGTATGTTTTTCAAATTTCATGTGGTCTTGAGATGAAACTTTATTTCTGCTTCAGCATATAAGTGGGCAGAGACCTGGTGTGTTCAGCTGAAGTTTCTACTGCTTCAAGTCTAAATGGTGATTTTTTTTTTTGTGGTAACTGGGTACATTTATGTCTTTTCAATTGGAATCCCATATTACTTTAGAAACACATTATTTTAAAGTGCATTAGTCCTGTCCTTTACTGTTTTAGAAAGAATAACCGAATTTTTCTTCCATTTTTTTCCTGAAACATCTCATTCTCCTAAGATATTTATGCCTTGGGAATCACCTTCATTTTTGCCCTCTGCTGAAAAGTGCAGCTCCATGCCAACACACTCAACATCTCACTCTGCAGGATGCTTTGCAAATTCTTAATTCTTAATTTTTTTAAAGTCTTAAAGCAAAGGAATGCATCTGATTTTTAAAACAAAACATAATAACAGGGCAATCAAACTTTCCCTGCGCACTCAGTGATTCCAATTCATCCGTCCTTACACACGTGGATGAGAAAACACACCTGGGACAGCGTGGGAAGTGGACAAAACGGGTTGGTTTGTGCCTCTCTGTGCTCAGATCTGTTGGGATTAACGTGCAGCTGCACCAGCACACGAGAAGAAGCCCAAGGCAATAAGCCCTGGAGGAGAAAAATAAATCAAAATCCTTTCCTCTCATACCTCAGGAAACAGGTATTATGGGAATGTTAACTTGCAGCTGTTGCCTCTCCTCTGTTTGGTGCCTGAACGCTCGAGCCTTGAGTGTGCAGGAGGTGCCACCCAACCAGTTTATTCCCAAGCCTTGGAAGAAAGAAGGCAGTGATGATTTATGTGAATAAACAGGCCTTTTATCAGGACATTCCCAACGTGCCTTGTGGACTGACTTGGAATATTCTCCAGGGAAAGTCTGTTTTCCTTTGCAGCTCCTTCTTTGCCATACATATCTATATATTTTTTTAGAAATATAACACGTTAAAACCCTCTATGTCTTTTGCTCCTCTGGTGAGTAGAAAACAAGACTAACCTGCCTCAAATATGTGGTCAAAGAACGAAGAGACAAGGCTAGCTGTGTCAAAAGCTCCATCTGAAAAGCCATCGTGAAAATACAAGAAGTAATGGGCATCCCAGACAAAAACATCAGTTTGATTTTTTTCTCACCCAGTCTTTGCTCATTTTTTCCTCTGCTGCACAGGAATCGTTGCAGCATAAAAGGGGCTCTTTTCAGAAACCACTCTTAGAGCAAAGGAAGATCAGTAATGACTATAATGGATCCATCTTTCAAGTTTTTGTAGATCATCTATAGATCTGATGAAGGTTCTTGTAGCCTACATAAATATTCAAAACTGAAAACTTTGAACTCAGCTGGGAGAATGCTGTTTTGTTTTACATCCTGCAAAAGTGGAGACTTTAAAGCTGAAACCTTCCCTTCCTCATTCCCTTGTGGAGAGATATGCACATGCATTACTATATTTGGGGGAAATGCAGTTTCAGTAGCAAAAAGAGGTTTATTTTGCCAAATAGTTGCACAATAGGAGAAAATCTGTAGATAGAAAAGGTTGGAGATGACATCTGCATAGGTGATGAGAAGGTTTATTTCAGCTCTAACTGCTCCTGTGGACTGAATAACCATTAGTGACTGGAAAAGCAGAAATTCATTCAAAAAGAATTTAAGTTATCTGTTCTGACATTACCCACTGGTATTAACTATGGCATAGAAAGCAGATATGCTAAAAAGATTGATGCTGATCTGCTCTAAAATATTAAAGGCTACATAATCATCAGATGTCATCATGAAAGTCACCAAGTTCACCTTTCTTTTTCAAAAATTTAGGGAGTGTTTTATTCAGGTCTGTTATTTACACGTAACAGTGAAATCACTGTTGAAGGAAGAGTGCACAGAAATCTCTTTTCAAATTCTGCTGGTTTGTTTGGTTTTTTCTCTTTTCCTAAGATAATCTAGAGCTTCATTATGGGAATGGGTGACTTTTCAGTTTTTGTTGTCTGTCCTCCAGTATTCACTCACTGAACTCCAGTGAAAAGAAGATTATGTCTGGGACTTGGAATTTTATAGTGTTCCAGGCAGGTCAAAAAAAATCAAGTGGAATATAATTTTACAATACACCAATTATGTTATTGCTCCATTAGAATTACAAAAAAAAAAAAAAAAGAGATACAAAGTATAACGAAGACAAGAAGAAATTAAAACACCCGAAGCAGTCACTCTGTCAAACAATCATGTCATGCCTTTGCAAAACACACCTGATTAAGAAAAACAGTGTGAGGGTCTAAATAATAGGCAATTTCTATTTGAAAAAAGCTTTTTCATTTTGTAAACTGATGCACTTTGAGTATAAGATACATGCAAGTTGAGCAGGTTTTGAGCGTCTATCCCTGAATAATGCATAAGAAGAGTGAGTGGCTCAAAAAGTTGGAGATCTGACCTGCAGAGAAATAAGAAATATGAGAAGAACAGAAGTTCTGTGAAATCTTTGGAACCAAGGAATTTTCATATCTTACAGAGCCATGACTTATGGGAAAGGCCCTATATATTTACACTTAGATATATATAAATCATAATAAAATAAAGGTTAGATTCATGTTGCAGTTGGTCACTCCATGGCACAAAAGGCTTCTGTTAAAAGGAAAACAAACCCACAGAGCCCCAGAAAACAGAAAAACTTTAGTCAAAACACAGACTACCCCTCTGTCAATTTTAAAACCTCCAAAGTCTCAGATCCTGTTTTGCCTCCACAACCCGAATTCTTCTTTACAAATCCTGTAAACTCTGGGTCCATGGGAACCTGAATTTCAGGATTTCCATATTACAAAGGAGCAAGCTGTGTTGAAAGTCTGCCTTGTGCCATTGACACTACGTCACAATAATTTCGCTTTTAATGACCATGTTTCAAGTAAAATTTCCGTCCTCTAAAATGACAAACATGTCATTTATGGTAGCAAATTTACTTGTTTTCCTGGTGATTCATTTCTAGAAATAAAATGCAGATTAAACTCGACAAATCTAAATTTATTCAATTAAAAATACAGGGGTTTATCTCTTAATTCTCTATTTTATCAATTGAGCATACACTGGGAGTACTCCAACATCAACACAACTCATGATCTTACCCAAATATTTCTGATTTAATTGGATCTTTATGGAATGTTTCCTAGTGTCCCAAAGTCAATGGGTTTTCTTCAATTTACAACCTCTTCTAAATTGCTGCCTTAGACCTCTGAATTTTAACAAAAGAAAGAGTGATTTCCTTTTCTCCAGAGTTCAGTTTCGATGCACACTGTATAAAGCAATTTTTAATCCTATTAAAAATATGTTGCACAAGAAAAATCAGCTTCATGTTATGCCACCATTTTATCATTTTGTGTATAACAGGAAACAGGGAGACACATCTTTACTGTCAAGCACAAGAATCAATATGCAAACAGAACAATATGCAATAAATTTAGTTTGCACTGTGATCACGGTGTTACCAGTACATTAATGATGGAAGGGTTTACTCTGAAAGTGAGCATGTCTAAAAATCTACCATTTCTAATTGGTTTGGGTGATAATGACACTTCCTTGCAAAATATTTTGGAATCCATGCGATCACCTCTGTAGAAGACTTAGAGAAAAAAACTCTTTTTTTTTTAATTTTTCCTTCCCCTGGATTATTCTTACTTTCATTTTTGTCAGTGCAAATAGTTGTTACCACACTATCAATTGTAAAAGAGGTGGTTGACTGAATGTACAAAGAAAATGTGGGTATTAAACACTGTTGAGTGCATGAAACAAAGAGTTTGTGCATGGATAGAATTTTGCACCTCAGGACCACAGGAAAAAATTCTGTAAAACTTTTGTGAACAAAATAGATTATATTATTGACTGTGCTAGAGTACAATGATATGCATATGCTGCTTTAACTTGAATATTTCATCATTTTAAATTCATGCGATTCACTTGAAGGGCAGTAACTGATAAATTGGGAGTGTCACAGGAGGCATAAAATTCATAAAGCAGGAAAATAACCAGGTGTTGTATGGCATGATGATGGTTGCAAAAGAAAATCGTTCTCAGCTTCATCAATGTCATATAACAATCTTCTTTTAAAGGTCAGGAACAGACTGAGGCCATCACTGATAACAAATTATTCCTTGCCCAAGCCAGCTACATGCCAGCCCAAGACCTGAACTTGAGATGTATGTGATCCATGGGGTTTGGGGGTTTAAATTGTTGGGCATCATAAAAATATTAACCAAATTAATGTTCATGGACTTCTTCATGAGCTCATTTAAAATATATCTAGATTAATTTTTTTTTTTTTTGCAGGAAATACATTTTTAAAAGTTTTAAGTATTACTAAGTTTGACAGAGTTTTAGATACTTTTCTTCCTCACTAGCAAGCAGAATGAGCATGAAAGCTTTCCTGTATTTTTGAGGCTCTTTGTTCTAGGGACATATTATGTCTGAATAATTTCACTTTTTGCACTGTCACTTTTGAGTGGAAAAATTTCAGATTTCACAGTCCCTCTCTAGATGAAAGCCAGTAATTCATTTCCATGAAATTTCACACTTTTCTTTAGCCTTGTCACTTAAGACAGTTTAATGAACCTGGAAGCATTGCCTTTTTCCTTCCTTCCTTCCTGCCTTCCTTCCTGAATTTCAGAATTCCAGAATTCCAGAATTCCAGAATTCCAGAATTCCAGAACTCCTTCCTTCCTTTCTTTCTTTCTCTCTTTCTTTTTCTTTCTCTTTCTTTTTCTTTTCTTTCTTTCTTTCTGTCTTTCTTTTTCTTTCTTTTTCTTTGTTTCTCTTTCTCTTTCTCTCTCTTTCTCTCTCTCTTTCTTTCTTTCTTTCTTTCTTTCTTTCTCTTTCATTTTCTCTCTTTCTCTCTTTCTCTCTTTCTCTTTCTCTCTTTCTTTATTTCATTCTTTTTTTCTCTCTCTCTTTCTCTTTCTTTTCTTTCTCTTTCTTTCTTTCTCTTTCTTTCTTTCTCTTTCTTTCTTTCTCTTTCTTTCTTTCTCTCTTTCTCTCTTTCTCTCTTTCTTTCTCTCCTTCCTTCCTTCCTTCCTTCCTTCCTTCCTTCCTTCCTTCCTTCCTTCCTTCCTTCCTTCCTTCCTTCCTTCCTTCTAGTGCAAAACTAAAATTTTTACCAACAAATAAAAACCTGAGAGAGCTGGAAACAAAAGTTATTTGAGCTTGACCACCTAATACATTTTTTTTTATGACAATGACCTGTTTATAGAAGATAATCTCTATGAGAAAAAAAAAAACGAACAACAAAAACAAACAACAAAACATTTACAGCTTCTCAGTGCCCTATCCTATTTATCTACATGCTTCAGAAGAAATAAAGGATAAACTCGTTGAAGGACAGACCACAGTGTGAATCACCTTGTTTAACTCACAGTTACAGGGATGATATTGTCAAAACAAAAGCAAGGTCATTTCGTGCGCTTCTGTGTCTTGCAAACTCAGTGGAGTTGTTTGAGGTAATAGTGAGAGTTGGAACAAGGAGCATATCCAGCTGATCTAAACCCACTCAGCATTTTCAAAAGTTCATCTACACTCTTTATCAAAACATCTTGAGAAAATAATCCACCTTTAGATAGAATCAGAGTTACAGAATCACAGAAGGGGAAGATTCCCATATGGATAAACAACGACTGCTTTAAGAAAAAGGTAAATAGATTTGAATTTCAAAGTAGATAAGTCAACACTAGAGATTCATATTAATACTAGACAGCTTTTATGTTGTCCTACCTCGTCATGTAGATACTCAAGCCTTTTATGAATTACTAGGATATTTTGTTTGGTAAAAAGAAAGAGCCATTTGCAAAGCATTTCAGGAGGTCTTTGTTTTTGAATAACTGATAATTAAGATATGGATGAAATTAAATGCAGATCAATGTAAAATTATAGACTATGAAAATCTTAGGTCATTAGAGTTAAATCAGCGAAAAAGCTAAAAATTATGGGCAGTACGAAAAAAAAAATAGCAGAGAAAAAGACAGAGCATTCTCTCAACATTCCTTGAAAGTTGCCCAAAACCCTCACAGAGTCCACAATTAGCTTACAAAGTGTTAGAGATTATAGACACACCACTCCAAAAGGAGCAAACTCCTTTATAACACAGCAGATATTGCTGTGGAGGGGCCTCCGGGGGGCAGTTCCTGAAGCCTCCCATCCAAACCTTGGACTGTTGCTGTGTTTCCTTTAGTGGTTGTCCATCTGAATCTTGAAAAGCTCCAAGGAGGGACATGAGGTTTGTGGTTGGACTTGAAGATCTTAAAGGTTTTTCCTACATCAATGATTGTATGATTCTGGGATTTTAAGACTTCACAAGCTCTCCTATTAATGCATTCCCCTCATACCTAGAGGTTTTTGTGGTTTGAACCTCCTAAACTACAGCATGCTGTTACCCACCACCTTTTTTTATCCTGTGCCATTACCCAGGAAAGCGTATCTTCATCATCTTTCCCGTATTTAGTTGTAGGTGTCTGCCAGATCATGTTTCTCAGAATAAACAAGATGTTTAACAGCCCTTTAAACTCATCCTCACAGCTCAGATCTCTTGCCCCCAACCGTGCTGGTAACCCACTGATGAACAAATCCATCACGGCTCTCAAAATGTTGTGCCAAAACCTGAACAGAGCGTTCCAGTTATGGCCCCATTAGTGCTGATCAGAGGCAGAGAGTAACTTCCCCTCACCTGCTGCCTGTGCAGTTTTCCTTATTCCACATGAAAACAAGCTTTTCACTCATTTTCAACACATCTTCCTGTTCCTTTCCACCAGAGCACCCACCCAACCAGTCAGGCCATCCCACACCTACCTGGACCCGTCTAATCCCGACCACCAAGTCATTCCGCCACAGATGAAAAACTGCAACTCTGTTGAAATTTTAGACTAGCAGCAGGGTTTTCAAAGTTTCTCTGGGATAAGTGCTACAATTTGGCGTATTAAACATTGTGAAGGGATTAAAAAAAACCCCATGTTTTGAAGACTTAGGTTAACTAGCCCATAATTCCTCAAACAATTGTGCTTGCCCTCCTTAAAGGTGTCACCTTCAGCTATCATGGAGCCTCTCCCCTGTTTCTAAGGTCATACTGGCCTTGCTCCTTCAGCAGTTTTAGGTGAAATCCACCTGTCCCTTTGAATTCTGAAATTCTGAACACAATAATCCAATAGATCACCTATGACAATGCTGATACAGTGCTGATATAGTTGTTTCTCACCTTAATATTTTTAGCTTCTCCCCTTTTATATTATATATATATATATATGGATGTACATTAACATTTTAAAATCTTCTCACTTATGCTTAAAATATTTTTTTTCAATAAAGACAGCTTTCTATCATTTAACAAGAAATTTCCAATTCATCCTGAATGCTTATAAGCCTTCAAAAAAAAAAAAATAAATCTGTTGTAACGTTGCTGTTATCACGCTGGAAGAGCACTTCACAGTTCTAGCAGAGACTGTTAAGCTTTCAGAGCTTTTATTCAGTCAACAGAAGCAAAAACTTTAGAGTGAAGAAAACACTGAGCTGGCAACCATCTTTCAATGTGCTTGGCACACTGAAAGAAAGCCCTATTTAACCAAGATTTTTAGACATGCACATGGAAGAGAAGGCGCACTGCTGTTCTGTCACAATGGAAATTCTGCTCCCAGCAGCCACATCTGTATTACCTGAAGTCACTGTGAAGCTGCAAAATCTACTAAAGTCTGCCTGAACAGCCACTCACAAATATCACATATGAAATTCTGTCATTTTCTTAATGCATTGGGATAATAAAAAGATGTAAGAGCCGTGCCTGGCTAAGCCAAGTTCCTCCATGTCACCTTTTTTGTCTATAACATTTGGGAAATTATTTCTGAGAGTAACTGGGGAAGAGGAAGTCAGACAACACAAATCCTACACCACAGGAGGTGTCTTTGATAAGATGTGAGATACAGGCATTATGGAAAATGTTTCAAGGATGCAATAACTGTGACATTCTTCAGTGTGAGGGAATCTATTTCTTTCCAGTGTAAGTCTCAGAAATCAACCCGTGGTGTGTGGGAGAAAATGGCAGGAGTAAAGAAAAAGATTTTATGTTCCCCTTTTTTTTTTTTCCCACTGGTATGCCATTTTCAGAAAATCAGAATGTGTTCAATAGACAAAAACCTGGGGCTTAGCCATCAGTGCAGTCCAAAGCTACAAGTCTAAATCCTGAAATTGCTTTAAATTATTTTTGTCTCAATTCTGTTATAGAAATCAAGTTTCCTTGCTGAAGGCCAAAAGACTTCTTCCATTGTCAGTTTCTTTGGATGTCTCCTCCTCGCCCAATCAGATATTCTCAGCACAGGAAATAAAGTCTCTTTTCTGTGTACATTGAAGAAAAAAAACCAAACAAACAACAAACAACAAACAACAAAAAATAACTTATTGATCTGTGGGGTTTGGCTGGTGTCAGGGAGCCCAGAAAGGCTGGTCTGTGTTCCTGAATCAGAGGCGGAGGTAGGGCACTCAAAATCCATCATGTTCATATAATCTCCGCTTGTGTTTGTGTCCTTCACTCAGGCTCCTTCTCCACAGGACCACTGCCCTCTCCTCTCTGAGGTTCTGGGGTGGCTCCGTGCTGCATTCCCTGCCCATCCCTTACACAGCTCCATTTAAATTCATGGCTCAGACTCTCATGGAAGTTTAATGACATCTTTCATTAGCCCTTTATTTTACCTTCGCCCCTCGCTTGGCAATAAACGGCATAAATGTCAGCCCCACAGTAAAGCGCAGAAATGTGGTGTCAGCACATATTTCCTGCCAGTCTCGCTGCCTGAGAGTCCTGGTCACAATTTATGTCACCTGGGGCATCAGTCTTCCAAGAGAAGCCCTGCAAATGGCAGGCCTGTGTTATATATGATCTCCAGCAGCGAGCTGATTATAAGGGTGATGAAAGATGTGAAGCTGGGTTGACAGTAACACTTGAGTAACTTTGCAGGGACGCCATCTATTAAGGATGTGCTCCAGCAACTCCCTCGTTCTTCCCCTGTGCCCAAAATTGCTTTTGATGGAATATTTACAGGGCCATCAGGAAGATGGTTAGGGGTGGTTAATTGCCTGGGATGGTACGGACCGAGTTCAGAGACTTCACAAAAATAAAGCAATTCTTCCTTCCACTCTGGAGTGAGAGCAGCTGTTCATTTTTCTGTGCAGGAAGTGAAGGGGAACCCTCAGAAGAAACCATATATCTTAAGAATCTGAACACAAAGCAAAAAAGTTTTCCTTGGATTCAGCATTTCCTCGACCCTCAGATTTTACGGGCAGTTTTAAATATTAAAATTTTGACTTTAAGAAAAAAAATTCTTTAAATGTTTAGGCAGTTAAATGATCACAGAATGCCCTCAGTTCTAGGTAGAGGAATGCTAGATATATTAGGTAATCTAGATGTACAATGTGAAAAAATATTTGCTTTTATTTTTAACTCTTAGGCATCAGCTTCTTGTCTGAGTATTTGTCTTATTAACAATCAAGGTACTGTCTTTTACATTTCCTACTACTTTTGTTTTAATAAAACCTTGAAATATATTTATCACCTGCAACTGTAGGTTATTTTAATGACTTTAAAAGTGTTATTGTAGAAAGTACAATAAACTTCTCTGAGGGTTGGGTGTATAACTTCCCAGACTTCTTCTGAGTCCAACAACAAATTTTGATCTCACTAATCTCAAAGCAGTAACAAAACCCCTTGGACACTTTAGTGTTGATGAATACTCCACATTTGAGTCTCCCACAATATGAAAATTATTCTCCTGTGCATTGTAGGAAAATTACAGTCCCCTGTCCTTTTGCCCTTTCAATACCTGGTAAACACATTTTCACTGAGAACAGTGGTCTTTTTGACATCATATCTCTCAAAGATGAAATCATGAGGTGATAAATAGGAGGCAACCTTTTGTAACACCTTTTTTTTTTTTTTTAATGGTTGCATTGGATGTGATTGATGAAGACTGCAGCCTTTTGATTTCTTTATTCTGGTGGCTGCAGCTGATATGCTGGGATTTCATGCCCTTAGTATTTTGGCCTGAAAAATGCAAAGACAAATACCAGCAGAAAGAGCAAGAAAGTGGGGTGATTTCCCCCTTTAAGTAGAAGAAAAGATGTCCTATTACAGGTGAGAGTTATGAAATTCTAATTGAAGAAACCAGACCTCCTGTTCCATCTCACTAAACAAATGGAGACACACCCACCTATTATTTCATTAAATTAGGTAAATGTGAAAGGACAGTGCAGAGACAACTGCAGCCTCAGACCTCTGGTCTGCACTGCTCAACTCACTTTCACTTAAAGCACAAATTTTTGTGTTCATTATTCTTAGACCATTGTAAAAACTTTGCTGCTTTTCAGTAAACCCGAAGTAGTTCATCCAAAAAAAAAAAAAATAAAACCAACACAAAAAAAAAAAACCTAACAAAACAACAAAACCTCAAATTTAACTGGGAATGCTTCTAAGGACTTGAGGAAAAGTTTGGTGAAATCAGAGCTGATAATAATTTCTCAGTGTCTTAATGGGGTAAAAAAAAAAAAAAAAAGGAATCATTTTAACTAACAGGGAGTAGCTCTCAGGGAGTTTCTTTCATATCTTTCTTTCCACACCACCTCCTCTTGTTAGACAGGCTGTGAGCAGACAGGGCGTCACTACATCTTTACCAGGGGAAGATGTGGGAAGGTTCTCGAGCTGTCCTGCTTTGAATATCACTTTAAAAGAGAAGGTGCGATCAGTGCAAAGTGCTACACAAAGAAGATTCCCCTTCTACTTTGTGGCTCTCATGCTTTTAAAACTACGGCTTGAACGTCAAGGTTTTCCTCGATCTCTTAAACACTTCAGCCTCCTCCCAGCCGGGATGGGT
>VZRJ01005004.1:28261-40417 GCA_013397565.1 Ptilonorhynchus violaceus
GATGGGTTTGGCAAGGGAGCGTGTGGTAAAAGCTGCGGTGTGAGCACACTGTGACCCATCATTTTACAGCTTAGTGCTGTAAATATACCAAGGAACTGACTGCCTCAACAGCATTTAAAAACTTCCAAAATCCTTTTCTCCAGCTCACACACTTTTCCTCATACCCATACTCTTACCAGCTTTGGGTTGCTGCTTTACAATGGCCCCAATTTTCAATGTATGTAAGCATGCAGCTCATTTTATTCTCTTCCAAAGAGTAAATATTTGTATTGCAGCAGTGGCAAAAAAAGCCTGAAAATAAAATATATAAAATTTGAGTGTAATTTTCCTCTCTCAAATGGTTAATTTGAAGGTATATGTATTTTTTTTAACTGAGCTTGTACAGACTATATGTAGCCCAGAAGCACAGACAGAAAACTATGCCAGGCTGGCAGAAGAAGGAGTCAAATGGTTAATGCTGAAAGTTATAAGAATTACCTGCCGTGGAATGTCAGATTTCACCGAGCTGCACTTTTCAAAGTCAAGACTGAACACTACCAGAAGATGTGCTGCAGTTCCAACAAAATATTTCAGGCGTCTGTGGCACAGATTAGGTAACAGATTGGACAGGATCTTCCTGACCACCTCTCCCAGCCCTCAGAGTTGTGAACAGGAGCTGAAAGAGCCAAATGTCCTTGGAGACTGAGACAGGATCATCTCAGCGTGCATCTGTGATGGAGAGGCTTCATAGGGACGCAGAGAAAAAATTAATAAGGAATTTTCTCTCGTGTTGTTTCAGGCATTTTTTGTAGTTACGAAATAGTTTTTGTTCATTATCCTTTCCCCAAGCCTTTTTCACCTGTCTGCTTCACTGAAATCCCTCCTGAAGAAGTTAAACCAGGGATTGCATAGCTGGTTGGATCCTGGGTGTCTCTCCAGGAAGGTTATGGGTTGGGGTGGGTTAAACTGTGTATGTGCAACAAGGACAACGTTTGCACAGAATTTATGGACTGTTCAATAAGAATTTTAGACTTCAAACTCCACTCCACTAACAGTACACATCACAAAATCTCTGTCATAACAACTCCACAGACGTTATCTAGTTTACATACTTATACTGTGTCCCAAACTATTAAAAATTGCTGGTCAAAAAAAAAGACAGCTGTTGGCCATTTAAAGGCGTGAGCAGAAAGGAAAATCCTGCACCTTTTTCAGGCAAGGGAAATACAGTTTCCTTACATGAAGTTACTTGCCTCTATCTGGAAATCTCAGTTTGGAATATGTAACAAGTCACCATCAGAAATATTTCCAGTTAAACCAAAATAAAAAATGCTCTTCCTTGAGAACAGATTTCTTTGAGCAGACCCTTTGTCCTTCAACATCTCTGATATGGAATTAATTTATTTTTTTTTCTGTAACAACTTGATAGTCAAAGGTACAAGCCCAAATTCTTACTTTAAAACAAAATTATAATTTCTCTTAGAATGGCAAAAAATTGTGCTTTGCTGCTTCACGTGATGCATTTAGGTGCACAATGATATATAATGGTGAGATTACAAATATTCTTTGTATTCTTCATTACTTCATTACTTCTGCACAGATTTTACATAAAGAATTTAAAGATACCATTGGCACTGATGGCTTAGTTTATTTTATATTTTACATAGAGGAAATGTGTCAGTTTGTTTTAAATTCTTCATTTTTATCACCAGTATTGGTGGTGCTTCTCATTACTACACAAAGCAATGCAGTGATTTCACTTTGGTTCAATGGAGCAACCTATAAATATAACCATATCTGCAAAAAAAAAAAAAAGAAAAAAAAGAGTTATTACAGAGAAAAATTTACACAAAACACTAAATACTTATGTGCTGCTGCTATGTGAAATAAGCAGAAGCTGATTTTTATTTTTTTTATATGCACTGCTGGCACTTGAAAAGAAGAAGGGAAAGTGAAGGAATTGGGTCAAAAGCAGCAGGGCTGGCAGCGGAGGAGGGGAGCAGAGAACCCTCTGTGTACATACATTTTTTCTATGGCAGGTTCCAGCTGCAACCAGCTTATGTCAAGAATTGAAGTGTGCTTGGGGTTTGGGGTTTTTTTAACTCTTCTGATGGTTTCCAAAATTGCCTTTCTTCCTTGTTTCGATTTAAATTCGGGTTTCAGGTTATTGCAGTGTCAGTGCCTGAATTTTGCTGTAGGTTTAGAATCATGTAAAGCTAATCTTTACAGAATCACACACAGGATATCAATATTACACCAGACGTGTGAGTGACACCTATGATATTAAAAGAAATGCATATTTGAGAGCCCCTTGCCTTGTCAGTATTTTAAGTATGCATAACTTTTTCTCAGAACAAGTAAGATAAGATAAAAGGAATTTCTGAGCTCTTGAGTGAAGCCTAAAATAGCTTTATTCCATAGGGTACTTTTTAGGACAATATTAGCAGGACTAGATAAATATCAACACAACTATATTAAATTCTCTAGGGTCCAGAGTAGGCTTATGCTTCACCTTATAACAAATGTTTTAGTTTATAATTCAGACTAAAACAAGGTCCCTACCCATGTATATTGCAAACAGTCCAATTCTCACAGCAAATATTATTCTAGCCCCACAATAGTTTTACTGACCCAAGATGACCAAGGACTGATGTATTATTCAGCATGTTTGCATGGTGTAGGACTCAGCCCTCAGCTGCAGAGGAACATTTCCTGGTCTAAGAAGTTTAGAAATCAGTCAAAAACCATGAATTTGAGAAGGGATTTTTTACTTGTTAATTGCTCATTTTTATTTTATTAAATGGCTCATTCCTTAGTTACTTTCAGTAGAGTTAACAGTCCTTCTAACCTCATTTCTGTTCCACTTTACTCAATTATTATATAAATTAAATTACTTTCTTATTCTGCTCGCAATACAATACAATACAATACAATACAATACAATACAATACAATACAATACAATACAGAGTGCTACTCATTTGAAGGAGGTTGAGACCTTAATTTCTGTTTGCTTTCAAAACTGATCACCTGTAATCATAATTCTTGCCCTTTTTTTCTTATATTTTGCCTGATTTCCTTTTTTTTCCCCTTTTTTGCTTTTCTAAGATGGTTTGAAAAGTACTTTCTGATGTGCCATGGATGAGATGAAGAATATTTGTGTTTGACATTTATCTTGTGCATGTGTGCGTATGGTTTCTCTGACTTTTATACATGTTAGCAACTGTCCACATAAAACTTATTCTGGGATTTTATGATCCAGGGTTTTTTAAAAATTTAAGTCTTTTTTACCCATAATTTTGACAGTCTTGACTGGAAAAAATTCACCTTCCTAGCAATCCTATAATCACCCTTTTTTTAAGCATCAGTTTTCTCTGAAATATGACAAATGCACTAGAATTATTACTCACTAGATTGCCAGTGCTTGGTGGGATGAATTGCACGGTGTGTTTTTTTATCTTGAATGCTGGCTTCAAGTAGTAGAGGTTTCTTTGTAGTAGGAAAGGTGAATTTTTGTGTTTGACAGTCAAGAAAAATATTAGTGAAATAAGATGACTACAGTAACTATAAAGTACATGTAGAGAAAGACATGAGTGTGAGAAGGGCATGGTATTACGAGCCTTGGCAGAAGAGTAAAGAACATAAAAGTTGGCAAAACACAGGATTAAAGAGGGCTTAGAAACTATTCGCAAGAGTCACTGAAGATTTTAGCAGTGAGTACTCAAAATTTGCATTCCAGGGTGTCAGAAGAGGGGAAAAAATAGGAATAAAATAAGGACAAGAATAGGAAATTCATATTGTTATAGTCCATTTGGGTATGAAAATGTGGAAGAGTTAGAGACATCAACGGTTTTTGGAATGTCTCAGTTTCTCATGAGATTAGATGCACGCAAGTTTCGGCTCCGAACGAGTACAACCGTCTTCATTCCCAGCTCAGCTTTTCACTCCTTGCTAACCAATATTTTTCCCAAGCCACATTGTCCATGTGGATTCTGATATTATCTACATAAAAATGCGTCTCAGTGATTCCCTGAAGTTCTGAGCAATGTGCTGCAAAATGTCCAGCAATTTCCACCCACATCTTTATCTCTAGAAAGAGAAACTGTAGCTCAAGAATTCCAGAGGCAGAGAAATGTTGGTTTCAAATAATGAAGAAAGAGAAAGCCCTTTAATGGTACAGTTTTGCAAATAACCAGTTTAAGATTTTTCTAGAGAAGAAAATCTAACACATTGTACAGAAAAGAATGAAATCTCAAGACCTAACAGCTCACTGTTCTTTTAACTATATAATTTTGGACTGACAAAACTCATCCTTCTGTAACCCTTAGGCTCTTTCCTAGCAAAATCCAAATGAAATATGTATTTTTCTCTTTGGAAACTGCTACTTATTGCAGCAACTCCACAGAGAGCAAGTAGTAGGCAGTTGATTGCACTCAACTGCTTTTCATGTTAAATTCAAATTAGGCCTTTGGATATATGGAGTTTACTGATGGCTTCACCAGAAGTTGAACATATTTACAAAGCCAAACACAAAAGCAACAAGTTAATACAAATGTGAGCAAGTTTATGCACATACATATGCTTAGATATATTTCTGCTTCTTTTTCAGGCAAACATTTTCTAAGCTGCTCAGAAAAAAGCTTATATTAACACAGAGTAAAAGAGCTATTATAAAAAAAAATTAAAATAAATCAAAATCACATCTAAGCTACTCAAATTCATTGTGATAGAAAACTACACTAAAAAGTATTAAAAAAAGAAAAGAAAAACATCAAAAAGGATCCCCAAATAAACAAGTAAACAAACAAACAAAATATAAAAAGCCAGGCAAGTTAGTTGCACCTAAAATTTCTCCAATCTTATTTTATTGCCTGCTCTTTGGAAGATCAGTAGAAAACACATTGAGGAGCCAAGGCACAGTAGAATTGTATCAATTAAATGACTACAATTTGTGGTTTGTTCTAGATCAACACATGCAGGTCACGAAAGAGATAAAGCCCTGATGAACATGACACAGTCAGACCATACTGATAATATCTGGTTGTTGAGCTCTGCTAAATTGTTGTCCTTAGGACTATCATTTTAGTTAATTTACAAGCATGCAAGTGAATTGGAATCAGTTTTAGCACGACAAAGGCAACAGATGTGCTTGGAAAACCAGAGGGCTCATTTGCAGTCTGTCAGGCTCTGGGACTGCTGGCAAAGAGAGAGGATTTTAGTTGGGTTTGGGGTTTTTTTTTAATGATGGGAAATGGCAATTCAGCTGACAAAAGCTAATAGTGAGCTTCCCGTTACCAAGTCGATTTGCAGCACAACAAAAAAAAATAAAAATTAAAAAAAAAAATTTGATACACACATCAGTGCGATCTGAAAATATTTTTCACAGTTGGAAGTGCTGAGGTCATTTGGTGAGAACAATTAAACTCTGTCCTTAGAGACGTCATAAACCAGCCACGGAAATCATCCTGTGGAAACCTTCAAGGGTTTTTGACAGTCGTGTGCAGAGGGCAAATGGGGAAAGGGCAGAGGAGGAAAGGAGCTGCAACCCTTTTAAATGCTCTGTCAGTCTGGGAGGCAGCTGAAGGCCTGCACACAGTTACAAAAGCCACCGTTTTCAGAGAGGGTTGCTTTGCTGCTTCTCCCAGCTTCTCCCTTTGCCCCTTAATAATTTACAAATGTTGATTTTTCACTGGACCTTCTGTACTAAGTGAATCGTAATTTCTCTTTTGTTTTTCCTTTTTTTTTTTTTTTCTTTTCTTTTCTCTGTATTTGACAGCAGTTATTCTGGTGTCAAGAAGTCGTGAACATCTTTCTGTGTTCTGACAGTTTTAACACATTTCTAGAAAACCCCCAAAAAACTCTTTTTACCTTCTTTATACATAAGACCAATTTGTGTCTTATGACACCAATGTGACACCCCAAACCAAAATCCATTAAATACTTAAGAAGGCCAAACTTCTCATGAGTTGCTGTTAAGAAGCATTCACACTTATTATTTGATTTGATATGGCCAAATCTTTTTCTGAAGGAGCTTGTTAAGAAAAACATTTCTGGATTAGCAGGAGACAGCCAGCCACAGAAGAGATTACCACGTAGGCAGAAATATTCCTTCCAAATTCTCTTATTTTCACATGTGTAAGTGGCTTTGTGTTTTCTAATTTGGCAAATTAATTCAATAGCAACTAGTCCTATTAAGTAATGGCAATAACTGGTTCGGGGTTGGGGGGGAAAGGTGTTGTTTGTGCCAAAGGCCAAAAATTTGGAGTGAGTGACCCGAGTTCCCTCCTTGGTTTCCCTTTTGTCCACAGTCAAGTCACCCATGACAACATTTCATGAGGACCTGGACAACCTGGGCCTAACAAATCCATTTCCAGAAGTCATGTGAACGATCAAACTGGAATTTCAAAGCTGTGTTTTCAGAATGGAACTCTGTGAACTGTGGAGTAGCTCTGCCCAAAAGTCACATTGCAAGGTGATTGACAAAAAAAAAAAAAATCCCACTTCTTAACCACCCCCTTGCAGTACTGTTCTCTCTGCATAAGGGTGCTGTCCAGATGTGTGGTGTTTTGAAAGGACTTTGATCAGAATGGCAAACCTGCAAAACATCCTTGCCCCAGCTTCATAACAGTATTGCTATTTAAGTAATCTTAGCAGAGTATTCAATGGCTCACTACTCTTAGCATAATTTATGACCTTTTTTTGATAACAACAGTGCTTCTACTTTATTCTTTACACTGGGGACAAAACCTTTCCTCCCAATGTGTGACTTCATCCACAGTGCATCCATGGGGTTTTTCTTCTGTGTTTAAATCTCAGGTTTTAGTCCTGAGATTAATGCTTTTAAACATATTGCTGGTGCTGGGTAATAACACATTACAGAGCCAAAGATTTTATTACCATCAATAGATATTGTGCATGATTTTTAGCAAAAGATGGATAGCTCATCTCAGGAATTGTTCCCCATGAGGGTGGGGAGGCCCTGGCACGAGGTGCCCAGAGAAGCTGTGGCTGCCCCTGGATCCCTGGAAGTGTCCAAGGCCAGGTTGGATGGATCTTAGAGCAGCCTGGGATAGTGGAAGGTGTTCCTGGCCACGGCAGGGGGTGGGATGGGATGGGCTTTAAGGTCCCTTCCAATCCAAACCATCCTGGGATTCTACGAATTTCAGTTGTATGGGAGTGGGTAGATTCAGACTGTGCATGTAATTTGAGAAGTCGTGTGTAGGCCTGGAAAGGCATTTCCTCCAGAAACCACATATTAGCTTTTCTTCCTCATGTGCTGTGTGTTTCTATACCTCAAAAGAAAAAAAAAGAAAAAAAAAAGGGAAAAATTGCACTCATTGTAAAAGTGGAAACACAATGAAAGTGTTCTTTTATCTTCACAGCAGACAAATGTAGATAATACACTGTTTTTCTGGACTCAGCCTTCAGTCTCAGGGTATGTCTGACATGATGAATATTATGAACGTTTTATCCCCAGCCCTGGCATTTGTCCACATTTACTTATTAATTAGGAGTCTATATGTGTCTGTGTAAGAGCTTCATTCTCTTCCTCTGTTGACAACAGAGCACTGCACTTCCATTGGTTCTCAGCTTTTCTACACATTTGCAGTGCCTCTGAGATAATAAGAAACTTTGCTTAATTGTTACCAGGAATCGCCAAGAAATATGTCTTATTAGGTATCCCTCTCTTAATATTTAATTTTGCAATTTTCTCAAGTTTTTTTCTCTTGATATTTTTCTTGCTCTAAATATTCCTTAAATATTCGTAATGAAACCACATACATTGTCCTATTCATTACCGAATTTCATGATTTTTGAGTGTTTCAAACATGGTTTTGGTACTGTTTTTATCCTTCTGCCAAGCAATTTTCTTCACCTTTCCACAGTAGGTGGATAAGATAATGTATTGGAACCTGTTGTTCAACCTAGCAGAGTATGGTGCAACAGTTTCCTTTTTTTCTCTGTACTCTATATGCAGGTAATACCTCTATTTGTTACTTGTGAGACATCAGTATCAATAGAAATATCAATATGAATCAATATAGTATATTTTTCTTTACTACTCTATGTCTCATGACTACATTTTTCCTTGTATGTCCTGCAAGAAAAAAATACTTTTTCAGGGGCAGAAGTGCTGAATTAATCTTTACAAATAATTTTCTGTTGGCACTTAGGAACACAGAATCATAGGATCATAAAATCACAGGGATTTCTATAAGGAATTGAAGCAAGGACAAGATGTCTACAGGTATATTGTGGTTCTTGTTTGTTGCAAAAAAAAATATTGGACTACTTTTCTTTTTATTAAAAAAAAAAAAAAAAAGCCCCAAAGAGAAGTGATAATAAGGTAATTTCTTTCAAACATATGGAAGAATAACACACAGAAATTGCTATAATTACATTGATTACAGTTAATTTCAGCCTAAGACTACCAAGAGTTTTAATTCCATCTTCATTCTGGCAAAAATCCAGCATGTTTGTACAGTGGCAAGGGAGAGAGATGTATTGGATATAGAGAAACACAGAGTACTGCCAGGGAAACTCCAATAACAGAGAATTATACAGGTGGGTAGGAACATCATCCAGATGAAGATGGTGACAGGCATTAGGCAATTTTCCCAGAAAAAAAAAAAAAAGTTGTAGCAAAACATAATACTCATATGCTACTGGTATGAGGCAGAAAGATGAAGTAATTTCAGTCATTAAGAGACAAAAAATTTCAAAAAATGCCAACATGGACTTTTTTTAGTCCAACTCTCAGTCAGTTTCCTGATACATGGTTTAATTTTAGGTGTTTTATTTTAGTTAGAAACAGCTAACCAAATAAAAAAAAGGAGGGACTTAGACAAGAAAATCACATTTACTGTTGTATTTTTAAGGTGTTCCTAAGGAGTATAATTTCATTTGACTACAGTAGAGATCTGGAAATACCTCCATGTGAGTTTACTGTCTGAAATTCCTCTTCAGTGAGATTTTCTGTTTTTATGCATCTATTTTATCACTTCTGGACAGAGGGTTCAGAGCCAGAAGGAAAAGAACTCTCCTTTGATGTTGTTCCTGCACACCTGGGTTTGGACACTGCCCGTGAAGATAAACTGGTCCAATAAAAGTATTCCAAAGGCACTCTAAAATGCTTTGCAGGGGTACAGATATTTGGGAATATTTTTCTGAAAGAGTTCTTGCCTGGCACAACTGCCCTGAAATGACAATTTACAGACACCCCAGTTCCCAGCTCAGATGTGGGAGACACAGAGAAATGAGCTGTGGTCTTAAGTCCTGAGGGTCACAGGACCAAACCTTAAGGTCTCCAAAGGGTGTCTGGCCTGGTTAGTGATAATTTAGACTACAGCTGGAGGGAGTGGAACAAGTTAAAGGAACAAAAAGTGATACAACCTTTCTGAAGCAGGACGATTGTGCTTGGGAGTGGGGGGTTTTTGTACTAATTATGCCATACTGATCAAAAATATTCCTTCTTTATATGCTGACCTTATAAAATTACCGCATAGGTGGGTATGAGACACCCATTTTGAGTCACTGGTCTCAGATGCCACTCCCCATCATCAGCCCACAGCATTCCATGGAGTTAAGAATGATTCTTTTTAGATCCACCTCCTTGTAAGATCCCTTACCGACCCATTTTATGTTTCTCCATTCTCCATTGATCCAAGCAGGTTTGTGGTCACGAACTGGGGCAGAGGGGAGAGAAGTTTGTTCTAAGGTAAGTTTACCTAAAGCCTGCCTTCTCTCCATATCGGTGAGATCTTTGCAGATATTACTGGAGGACTGAAGCTCCCTGGGAGGCTGAAAAGCCACTCTGCATGCCATTCACATCAAAGTCACCATTTATCGAGAAGTTAAATCTGTACTTAACACTCAGCCTCACCCTGTGGAGTTGCATTTATTTCAAACGCTTGAAAACAATTAGTTATTTAAACTTCTGCCTGATAAAGCAGCTTGCTTGCTAATATGTGTGTGTTTATAAGTGCATAATCTATACTTCAAAATTTATTTGACATACAGTTAAAGAGGCATTTATAATTCCATACCTGCATCGACATGTTAAAAATCAATTCTGGCATTGCTCTGACCTTAACATTTCACAACGGGGAAATGAATATTGAAGGGCAAAATTGGATTTGTGCACCTTTATTTTACGAGCGCCCGAGTGTTTAGAGCACTCCTTCTGTCTACTTCGTGAGGCAGAAAGAACTTTCAAAAGGTTAAAAGTTATCAAACAGCTACGAGGAGGAGCGGGAAGGGAAAAGAGAGTCTGAATCACAACGTAATTTGTGAGTAACCGTGAATCCAAGAGAAATTATTTCAACTGGAGCGCCTCATCCTGAATCACTTTGATACATCCAAGGAGCATTCCGCAAGAAAAGACAGAGAGGATGCTCAATCTGCTTTTCTTTGGAATTTGTGCAGCAGTGCTGATGCCACAAGAGCTGGTGAAAGTCTTACTACCACAGAAACATGTAGGAATATTTTCAGTGTGTATTGTCTTTGTAATACTCAGGAAGAAGTGATGGACCCCCACCAAACAAACAGCCCCTTCTAATGAAAGCAGTGGCTTTTGATGGAACAGTTTGAACAAAATCTTCACATTGTGACAATCAACATTTTTATGGAGTTTTTGGGCAATTAAATCTTTTCTCTTCTCTCACCTGGTAGAAAATGAGAAGCAAATCAAGGTGTGTCGTTTGGGTAAAGTCTAAAACTATCTATCATACTTCAGGACTCTCAGATAAGAGAAGGGCAGAAGATCTAAAGATAAACCAGGAATAGCAGTGACTGGAGCACTAATCCTCAGTGCTGTCTCTTCAACAAAAAAGCAGGGCATCATTTCATCTTAACCACCCCACGTGATTTCTTCTTCAATTAAATCCTGACTGTATTACTTTCTCATTCTGTTGGTTGAGATTTTTCCCATTTTCCAAAGTCAAAAGTACAAAATACAGGGATATGTTGCTTTGATTCATCTGGACTATCATATCCTCAAATCTTGCACTTTTATTTCCTGAGTTCTACCACGTCATAGCCGAGTATCTGCAGTTTGTCAGGGCAGGCCTTGCACAGGGCCGATGTTATTTTGCCGTCACAATCAGTATTTCTGAATCTGTGCAAACCATTTCAGCATCTTGTTGCTGAAGAAAAAGGTATATTCTGAAGTTTATGTCATCTGAACTCTGCCAGTAACTCCAGTTGAAGTTTACAAAGAGAAATGAAGAGTAGAGAGGGAGACGAGCATGTAGGTAGACATAAAAATACAAGAATAGAGTAACTATATTTTTTAGGAAAAGTTCGTGTGGTCTAGGCCTAGGATTTTGTTTTTGTTCTGGCCTTCTTTTTTCTGATCAGTTTATTCTCTTCAGCATTGTCTCTCATCATCTATACGAAGACCTGTATTGTTATCATTATAAGAGAAAAGAGAGGAGAAGGGAAGGGAAGGTTTGGGAAGGGAAGGTTTGGGAAGGTTTGGGAAGGTTAGGGAAGGTTAGGGAGGAGAAGAGAAGAGAAGAGAAGAGAAGAGAAGAGAAGAGAAGAGAAGAGAAGAGAAGAGAAGAGAAGAGAAGAGAAGAGAAGAGAAGANAGAAAGGAAGGGAAGATTAAGCTTTATGTCTGTGCAAATCTGGCTTCAGTGCCCTGTTGAGTTCTGTTTTTTCTTTTTAGCAAAGTTTTCCTTACACAGCTTCATGCAGAGAAACCGAGGTTCTGCCCTGACTCATTCCCCCTCACCTCAAGACCTCAGGAGAAACAACAAACATCACCCTTCCACTGAAAGGCATGGTCTATAACTTCAACCTCATTCAATTCCACACAGATTTATCTCCGTAGAAGACAGAGCAAATAACCAGAATTTATTTCTCAGGCATTTCAGACCTTAGCAGGATTTGCAGCAGCTACTCTCTTCAGCCTTTCTTTTTGGACATATATTGTTGTTTCTGTGCTTTCTGCATTCCAGAACAGCTCAGGTCCTGAAGCAGTCGTTTTGTAACCCCCTTCCCTCGCATGTAAAACAAGCAATTCAGTACAGGAAGTTTAAACTAAGCCACTGTGGGTTTTCCCCAAGCCTGGCATGCAAGCTAAAAAATCTATATTCTCAAAAGTGGATATTCACTTTTGCATCCATCTCCTTGTAGGTGCAAGCCTGACAGTAAGTTTCTTTTTTTTTTTTTTT
>VZRJ01005004.1:50630-68777 GCA_013397565.1 Ptilonorhynchus violaceus
TTCCAACCTCAGTGATTCTGTGATTCTGTGATTCTAATGTTAGGGAATAACTCTGATGATCAGCTGCTCTGGAGAAAAGAAGGAAAGGTGATGAGGAAGGTGGAAACTGGTATTTCCAATCGGTATTCGGAGCATAAAAGCTTTCTAGTTTCTTCCAGTTGAACCTGGTCCTTCACACCGACAGTAACTTATTCAAAGGCTGGGCTGGATGGCCTTGGGGGTCTTTTCCAACCTGAATGACCCTGTGATTCCGTGAGTACAATTTAAGACCAAAAAATGCACCTGGGGCTGCGGTGGTCACGCGGTGATATTCATTAAAATTCCTCTCACCAAGGAGGGCACAGCGGGTTGGGCACATCACACCTCTGCTTTTCTACTTTCAGATTACGAACACTGCCATGTTTTGTGGGCAACAGCTCCTCTTTGGTACTTTCAGGACCACAGTGGGGCTGCAAGAGCCCACAAGACTTGGTCCTGGCACCTGCAGGGGCTCCAAGGCCTTTACAACACCCTCAGAGACATCCTAAGTAATGGAAACATTTGCTTTCTCATATTTAAGCAATTTTTTTTTTTATTCTGCTCCTTTTCCATATATTTTTCTGATAAAATACATCTATAAGTCCAAATCTTTTACTGTCACCAGACAAATCTTTTATTCGAATCCCGTCAGGACAATTGGAAAGTTGCTTAGAAGGCTGATGAGTTCGACAAATGTACATGAAGGGGGGTAATTGGCCTTCAGTGTCATCACATTCCAGGTAACTCGATGATTTAACTGCCAGACTTCCTGCAGAATCTCTGGGATTAGTGTTTAGGAGAAAGATATACGTGCTTGTATCAAAAGTAAGAATGAGCTAAGGGTGAAAAATGAAAATAAACAATCCCCAAACACTATGTTTGTTGTCTCACAATTGGTAAAAATGGGTTATAAATCTAAGGCAATTCAATCATGAATTGAACACTTACTAGAAAAAAATCTCACACCTTTGCAGAGAACTAAATTTGTTTTTGAAGAGCATTAAAAAAAAAAATGAAGTGTATTAAATGCTTTTACATAAGCAAAACTACAGAAAAGCTGTATTTTAACCAATTCAGCATAGAGGTGCTCCTCTATGTTTTTTTCAACTTCTCTGATTTTAGAGTGCAGAGGAGGATGGGTGATGTACTGGAGGAATGAGGGGAATTCTGCACTTGGAGAAAATAAATAGCTTTGTAGATTTTTTTTTTTTAATATTCTATTTTGATCTGTTTAGAGATTTCAAATTTGAAATTGCTGCGGACTGACTTTGAACTTGTCTCTACGCTTGTTCTGTTTCCGTGTTGCTGCCTTATATTTCAAAGTATGAAAAAATGAATTTTTTTATCAGCATCTGTGTTTAATGATTTAATAGTTCTAAAAGCAAAGCTGTGCAGCAGTCTTAAAAAAAAACTAAAAAACCCCAGTATTTCACCCTATTTTAATATCCAATTTGATATAAATCATGTTGCTATAGCTACTGAATGGAAAGAGACTGTAAGTATCAGGTATTAGAATCTGACATTTTTAAGCTGATTTCACAATGTAAAAGCTCCTGTGAAGTCATGGCATTAAAAAGAATAATTAGCATATTTGTATTTATTTCTGATATGTGAAATATACACTTTTAAAATCAAATTTCATCCTTAGAGGCAGAAGTATGTTATTCTGTTAATGAACAACCTGCTGAATTTTGTGGGTTTTTTTCCTTCTCCTGAAAGACTCAGTACAGTTATTTTCACGTGAAATGAAAACTGATTGTATAAAATTTTAATTTTTGTGTGTAATTCCAAAACAAATAATGGTGGTTCAAGCAGTGAGTACATATGAAAAAAACTAATATGAATTTTTTTTGTTTGTTCTAGTTCTAGTCTGCTAGAACAGAGCTTACTAAAACTGTCAGCAGTTTGTAGCAAACTAGGAAAATCAAAAAGCTGATTTTTTTGTGTGTGTCAAGTTTTAAAAAATTGCAGCATTTTTACACTTGCAGCACCACTCCCATTTTCTATAATTTCTTTAATCATAATGTTAAAATGCTATTGGTCATTATTGACTATTGAAACTAATATACAATTAACAATTTCTTTCTTAATGAACATAATCATTTAATCAGTGGAAACACCTATCCCATGTATTCCTTGCCATGTAAACGATTTTTGCTGAGGAAAACTGTTTATTGGGAATCTTCTTCAGTGATAAAAATGAAAATATTTATTTTAGGGACTGTAAGCTTTGCAGGGTGAGTAAAACAAGCGTGATTTAATTTCAATCACTGCTGATCACCCTTGATCCCCTCTGAATTCGTGAGGAACTGTCAGTTCTCATTATCAGTGAATATCTGCCATACAGGGTCCACACACTTGTTAGTTTGAGGATTGTTCTGTAGCATTCCTGCTCCTGGTTTCACCATCCTCTGCATTTTCTAATGACTTTTTCATGAACTACACAACTGCAATATTTTTTTCCAATTCAGAGACCATCTTCTGATAAGAAAATGATTTAGAAGACTATAAAATGGATAATATTTTAAACTGCTGCAATAAATAGTCTTGGGAGTGCTGGTGAGCCAGAGCCAAGGAATCCATTGAGCTAAACACAATCATTTATCTTAGCTGGATTACACGTGCAACTCACAATAAAAAAAGAAATCTTTTGCATTGTTCGGTTTGTTACGAATTGCCTGACATAAGTAATTTGCAGCCCCATATACTCTGCCATTCTGATGGAAATTCAACTTCAGATAAATTTTGAATCTGACTCATCAAGCACAGTTTTCAAACAGGAAGAGGGTTTTTGTTTGATTCAGAGCTGCAGAACGGAGTTGGGAACGGAGCTGGGGAAGGGGCTGGAGCACCCGGAGGAGCTGAGGGAGCTGGGAAAGGGGCTCAGCCTGGAGAAAAGGAGGCTCAGGGGGGACCTTCTGGCTCTGCACAACTCCTGACAGGAGGGGGCAGCCGGGGGGGGTCGGGCTCTGCTCCCAGGGAACAGGGACAGGAGGAGAGGGAACGGCCTCGAGCTGCACCGGGGGAGGCTCAGGTTGGACACCGGGAGGAATTTCTCCATGGAAAGGGTTGTTAAGCACTGGCAGGGGCTGCCCAGGGAGGTGTGGAGTGCCCATCCCTGGAGGGGTCCAAGGAAGGGCTGGAGGTGGCACCCAGTGCTCTGGGCTGGGGACAAGGTGAGGATGGGCACAGCTTGGACTCCATGGGCTGGGAGGGATTTTCCAACCTCAGTGATTCTGTCATAGGACCAAAACCCGAGATCATCTTCGATATACCCTAATTTATTCAGCTGGATTTTACAGAGAAAACATTTTGAAAAGAGAAAAGTGTGAGTTTTCAGCAATGACACAACAGCAGCCTCAGGAGAAATTCAGCGAAACATCCAGTCACTTTGCATGTGTCCAAACACTTTGTGTGAGACTATCATCGTTATGCCTCAAATTAATTACTTCTGTCACAGCTACTTCTTGCTCTTTTCACTTCTTAGCCTCATGAGCAAGGCATGCTTGTTAAAAAGTCTGTGTTTTTAATGAAAAAACAAAAGTGGAATAATGGAAGCAGCTAGCCTGAACAGGGATGTTGATGTCTGTGCAGTGTGAGTTTAGGATTTGGTCATAGAAATATGATCAGATTTGCAATGTTAGTGAAAACATTCATGACATGTAAGATTATTAGCTGAAAACATAAGAATGTTGCTGAAAAAACAATTTCACATACTCTGCAGGAGTAGCTCTTCATAAAGAATGGAGGAACAGCTACTTTCCCTAACTGGCTGTCAGGAACGTTGGAGAAAATTATAAATTAGTGATAAATAACAATCATTAAAAGGCACCACTACCAGATTTTTAACAAACCTCTGCCATCCTAAATTGCTAATGTCACCTTTTGTCAGCTTTCTCAAAGATTTAAATTTATACTTGAAAGGAATTGGGAAAAGGGTGATAGTAACAGTACTGCCTGATGTGCTGTAAATTTAATTTAGCGTATCGATGGTAAGCAATTTCTGTTCTCAGTAGTTTGTGTTTCAAAATAAGGTTGACTGAGAAAAGGGGAAACTGAAATTATGCCATCAACAAAAATTAGTACAAAACCACCTACGTACATGAGCAACTGCCTTTGCATACAAAATTATATGCAACAAATATGAATTTATGTACAAACTTGATAACATTTTCACACTTTAAATATATGCATAATTTTTAATAGTTTACTTACTATAATGCAGATAATTAATGAAATTTGTGTTTTCATTGCCAATAGTTTAACACCCCAGAAAGACAGATTCATTTTTGCACGTTACTTTCCAACCATGCAGTTCAATCTCTTTGATACCTTTTCTGTTGCAGAGATCCCTTGAAAGACATGAAGAGATTTGTTCACTGTTTAACAGAGCATAAAGATTTAATCATACTCCAGTTAAGTGCAGAAAAGTAGTTACAGCTTCAGCTCTTGTATTTGGTATTGAAGAAATAAGTTTTCAGCATCATCTATTGTTGGGACAACAACCAGGGGCAGAGTCTCACAGAGAATGAAGTATTCAAATGATTTCTAGAATTCAGAGATTAAATTTGTGATACGATATTTCAATTTCCCTTCCTTTGCCGTGGCTGTTTTGTGTGGTATTGCTCACACCTTCCACACAGTGAGCCTTTCAGCTCCTCCTGTGCTGTGCTAGGGAGGAAGAGGAGAATGTGATATCTTTTTTGGCCCTTTTTGTTTTCCTTTCCTGAGGGCTTCCCTTCTGCTATTTCTTATGAGACCCTGGAGGCTGCAGGTGAGTGCTCTGGCAGTGGAAATGTGGTGTGCTGTGTCTGTCTTCACACAGCAGAGCGGGAGCAACACGCCACTGCGGCAGGCGAGCGCTGTATTCCCAGTGCTCGGCCTATCAGCCCCGGCTTTGACCTGTAAAGAGCTGGTTAACTCCCAATTTCTCCAGGAGCAGCTGCCTGGAAAGGCAGTTTCTCCGCCAAAATTGAGTCCAAGTTAGGTACAGATTGTTTCGACTTTTGAAAGGGAGAGGAGGAGCGACCTTGGTGGATAAACCTGTGAAGGTTGTTTGGCTCGTTTTGTGTTACCAGCTCTCCATTTCTTGGGAGTCAGCTACTCAGAAATGAATATCCGACAGCTTTTTTCTTCTGCCAGCAGATGCTGAATGTGTTGTTTCATGGAATCAAATACTTAAATTCCTCAGAAGCGAAAACTAAGAGGAATAGGAGTTTCTCAGGAACGCTCAGCCACAATTTGGAAGGAGGCTGTTGTGGAAGAGTCCAGAACACACTCCCATTTCTTGAGTTCTCATCTGTGTTTTAAAGTGCTGTTGGATGCAGAGAAGATGTTCATCCTCGAAAGCTTACCCAGAGGCACTGAGAAAGTTGACCAGACTGCTTCTTTATAAAAGCAGCTTTGTGAAAACACAAGATCCGATGGAAACTGTTGACCAAAGCCCTTCTTGTCGGTGCAAGGATTTTCTTGCCGTGCCTGCCCTCATGCACCCACACGTGCCCACGTGGTTTCCTGGGAAGGCTGACATTTAAGCACACTCATAAACAGTTTATAGGAATTGCAAACTGCTGCTCAAGGCAAGATTTACAAAGTTCAGGCTGCAAAGAGCAACAGCAAGCAGCCCACAACCCAAAGACTCAATTTAGCCAATGACCTTTCTGGTAGATCTTTGATGAAGGCTTGGCACCCAAGACATGGTTAAGCTCTCTGACTCATTAGGTGAGTTCTCTATGAAAACTATGAAAAAAACCCAAAAGTCAATGACTCAGTTTAATTTCCTTCACTTCAGTTTCACAGAGCATTCTTTGGCTGAGTCCCTTTTCATTTTCCTACACTGGCTATATCTAAACAACAAAATAAACCAAATTGTAAATACAAACTCTGTTTATTTGACTGATACTGTTTGTTTAATCCTATAATGCGACTAAATCATTCTTTACTTCAAGCACTGCTGTTTGAAATTCACTTATGCCATACATTTATAACCATAAACCTTCAATATGATATAATATTTTCATAAACAGAATTAAGTAATGCTTTTACAAAAGATTAAACATCTACCATCATAAAGATTTTTTAAATGTCTGATTTGTTTTTTCCTCTCTTGACAGTTGTTATTTATGCTCTGTTCAAGCGAATCAATGCAAAGCAGTGAGTACACACATGAATGTGTGAAATATTACCTCAAATATAAAATAGACACTGAATGTTGACAGACTTTAAAGGGAAAAACATACAAGGCAGATTAAGCATACTTTCTTTATCAGTATATCCAATGTCTAAAACAATGGGAACTGCATTAAGATCCTGCCATGACAGAGAAAATTGATGTGTGCTTAGCTTTATGTGTTCAGTGGTCTGTTTAAGTCCATTGCAGAAAATAATGTGGATACTCAGGTTTCAGCACCTTTTTCAATGGGATCTTCATGGAGCAGATGGGATGTTTGCTATACTTAGAGAATCCCAGAATGGTTTGGGTTGGAAGGGACCTTAAAGCCCATCGAGTCCCACCCCTGCCACGGGCGGGGACACCTTCCACTATCCCAGGTTGCTCCAAGCCCCATCCAACCCGGTCTTGGGCACTTCCGGGGATGGGGCAGCCACAGCTTCTCTGGGCACCCTGTGCCAGGGTGTCACTGATAATAAAAATGATGCTATTGACAGCACAGGGTGATGCAAGCACACATTTGCTAGTTCAGGTTAGCCACTGTGAGTACATGGACATCTAAACTGACACAGAATATGAATTCCAACAATTTTATTATAATGCTTATTTTTTCCTAATTTGGAGAAGATGAGCATGGAAAAGCAGTTGCTTGAAATGGATACTAAATTTTATCTATGCATTTCTATCTATGACTTTCATACATATTCCTTCCACATGTATTGTACTCCAGTGGTTTTTTTGGGTTGGAATTCACACCCTCTTCATCTCCAGATTTTGCACCTGCTGTACACTGGAAGTGCTGCACAAACCTTATACTGGCTATTCTCTGCAAAAAAAACCCCACCCTAAATCAAGAGTGCTAGATGTTTGAATAAAAAATTAAAACTGCCACAGTTATTTCTCAAGAAGCAGACTTTAATACATTCCCCCATATTGCAGAGCCAAGGAATAGTCCTTTACTGAGCATGTGAAGTGTCACAGTTTGGCTGAGAGACTCTGAACTGCATGTTCAAATGCATTTATCTTGGCCACTAACTCTGGGACACAGCCAAGCAATGTGTGCTTTACTGTAGTTCAGTCATAAGCCTTGAGAAAATGGAAGTGATTTAGACATTTTCAGCGCTTTTTTTGCTGTTCTGGCTACTCCCTCACAGACTGCAACAGTTGTTGTGCTGATATGCTTCCTCTTTTGATGGAGAAAGCAAATTCTTTTATGAAAAAAAAAAAAAAAAACAAAACTGAGATTCACTAGAACTGCATAAATGTGCATTTCTATTTCCTGCTTGCGTATTATTCTAGATTTGCATATGCCAATGGCAACAGGGCAGTGGACAGCCCTGAGTAAATAAAAATAGAAACAAAAATAAAAATATAAAATCACAGGAATGCTCATTAAAATGTTTACATAGTTATTTCTGTTTCAATCCCAATGACTGACATTTTGAGATGGCCTTTGGGAAGAGAGAGGGAGAAATAAGGAAAAGAACAACCCCATACTGAGGAAAGGAAACGGAAGTAAAGGAACTGATGTCAATGTCAGTAGTCCCAAGCAATGGCAAAGAACTAATTATAAGTAATAAGTATATATTATTATTACTAATTATGAGTATCATTACTAATTATAAGTAATAAGGAGATTCCAGCAGGTGATCTCCACCTGTAGGGAAGGGAAAAAGATTCTGAGGGTCCTCTCAATTCCTCTTATGACCTGCTTCAAATCTTGACATTTATATGGGAAAAAAAGCCACGGTTTGGGGGTTTTTTTTAATTTTCTCCCTTTAAACATTATTTGAGCATGACTTTTTTGAGAAGCAATTACTTCTCACCAAAAGTTCAGCAACACACAGACATGTTGGACACAAGGTAGTGACTTGAATTAGAAATATCTTCGTCATGGTCAAAGTTTTTTTCAGAGTAGATTGCAGATTTGTTTTTTTAATTTTTTTAAAAGTAAAATAACAATAAGCATAAACAAACCTTCTTTTAGTGGAGGATGGTCATATTAATCAATGGTAAGTCCCTAAATAGGACTCTAAAGTGTGCTACCAGATGAGGTTATGTGACAAAACTCATCCAATTTCTACAGGGATATTTAACATTTTATGTGTAAGGTGCTGATATTGAACACAGTGACAGCACTTCAGAGAAGTCTGCTGGCTGGCTGCATCTGAACACCTAACTGCATATTTGGGAAAAGTGTGCACATATTTCTCAACTGTTGTGCTCAGAGGGCCAGTAATTGTCTTTTTTCATTTCACATTTTTTCGTCAGCATGTGCTGACAAATTAAAAGCAAACATTTGCTTTTCAAATTATTAGGCTGAATGCATTTAGAAGTTCCTCTTTGGCTGGCAATAAAGTATTAATACAAAAAAAAACCTAAACAGTAATTAAAATAAAATAACTGAAAAGAATAAAGAAATAATATATTTCAGGGAGGAGTACCTAACACCTTTGAGTTCAGCGAGACTGTAGCTGTAGGCAAAGGTTTGTGTGTCTGCACTACAGCAGTATATCTCTAGAGTTGAGAACAATATATTAAAAAAAGTTCTGCAGTGTTATAAGTTGTAATTCAAATTCTCTTGCACTCTCCTCTCTAACCAGGAAACTTGGCTGGAAGAAACACAGATCAGTAAATCAAAAATAGTCAGAGTCAAATTCGTGAATTATTTCCTACACTGCAAGGTAAATAAATTAAATTCTAGATAAGCAAAACCATGTGAGATTAACAGTTCCATGTATATTTTTTTTATTATAAAACTATTTTATTTATAAAGTGATATAGCATGATTTATCCTCGTATTTTTTTCTCCCTGGCCATTAACAAGGGGGAATGGCTTCCCACTGCCAGAGGGCAGGGATAGATGGGATATTGGGAAGGAATCCTTCCCTGTGAGGGTGGGCAGGCCCTGGCACAGGTTGCCCAGAGAAGCTGTGGCTGCCCCTGGATCCCTGGAAGTGTCCAAGGCCAGGCTGGACAGGGCCTGGAGCAGCCTGGGATAGTGGAAGTGTCCCTGCCCATGGCAGGGGGTGGGATGGGATGGGTTTTAAGGTCCCTTCCAACCCAAACCATCCTGGGATCCCATGACTTATGATTCTATGATCTATTTTTTCTTTTATATGAGACATAATTATCTACTAGTACACCTGCCAAAAGCCACTTTTTCTTTTTGAAAGGTATAATTGTATATTTTCATCGTTGTGCTAAAGCGATGCTTTCTCAAGCGTTCGGTCGGCTGCAATTGTTAACATTTAAAAATTCACGTTCAAACAAAATGTCACACTTCTCACTTTGAAAACAACTGGCCATTGATGCTAATTGACTTGAAAGAAAAACCCATACAAAATAAAAGGTCAGCCACTTAGCAATCAGGTTTAAAAACATTTTTGGAGGAAGACACTGTTTTTCTGTTAATTAAATTAATTTTAAAATAATTACTCCTCAAAGACCATCCTCTACCTTTTTATTTCTGATAGAAACAATTGAGGGTTCGGCTTGAAATATTGTGAATCACAGAATGTCTGGGGCTGGAAGGGACCTCTGGAGGTCACCTTGCCCAACCCCCCTGCTCTAGCAGGATGTGCAGGATCATGTCCAGGTGGGGTTTGAACATTTCCAAGGAAGGAGATTCTGCAGCCTCTCTGGGCAGCCTATTCCACTGCTCTGTCACCTTCAAAGTGAAGAAATATTTCCTCATATCCAAATGGAACTTCCCATGCCACAGTTTGTGCCCATTCCCATTGTCCTGCCACTGGGCACTGCTGAAAACATAATATTTTATGTAGTTCAGTGTGTTTTCTTAGTTATTAACATTTCTAAGTATATTTAAAGAAATACATCTCATATAAACTTGGAACTTAGGCAATTTCACTGAGTGTTTTTGAGTCACAAGGCAGACTTAACCTCTGGTTCTGATGTCAGTTCTTGCTTCTACCTTACTTCTAGCATGTGACAGTTTCTATGGTGAGAAAAAGAAAAAAGAAGAGGAGGATGTGAAAAGTCACCTATGCCAGGGCCTCACCACCCTCACAGGGAAGAATTTCTTCCTAATATTTCAGGTAAACCTATGTTATTCTCTCCTGTGGTACAAAATTCCAACATGAAATATTATTTTTCACTTATACCTTGCAGAATATGAGAGATAGGGTTGGAAATTACTACCTTTAAGCAGCCAGATTTCACCCTGACAGTGCCTGTTTCATGTGGGGAGGTGTATAAGGTGTGGAACCACCTCAGTGGCCCATGGCAATGTCCCAGACTGGGGCAGCAGCCTAAGCAGACTCACCTTGCCTGCAATGTACGACACTGGCCCTTATTCCGTGAAGGCTTCCTCACAGAAAGTTCTTTTGAGCCACTTTTTGATAAAATATCCCATGTCCTGGTTCTGACACTGTGTCATTGACAGTTACACTGTGCTCAGATCATAATTCCATGATAAAGGCATTGTGATCACACAGCAAAACAACAGCCTGGGTACGACTCCATCAATCACATTTTGTGGCTGCTGAGGGTTTGTGGTGACATTAAGACTGAAAGTACTTTGAAAACAAACTGAATTAATGGCACAGTTTTTGAAAATGAAATTATTTAAGTGAATCACACCTGGGTGAATTACCAGGGGAAAGTAGTTTTAATAATGAAGAGCCATAAAACCAAAACGCTCTGAACTACAGAACCGTTAAATTTTAGCCCCTAATACACTAAAAATCACAGAATCATGGAATGTTTGAGAAATGAAGGGCTCTCTGGAAGTCATTTTGTCCAACCATCTGGCTCAGACAGGGTGACCTGTAGCAGGCCAGGTCCTGACCAGGACCACGTCCCCACAGTTTTTTGAGTGACTCCAAGGATGGAGGATCCACACCTCCCTGGAAGCATTCATGTTCTTTGTCACACAACCTCTCACCTCAGTGGTGTAAAACATACTCCTTTTCTCTGAGAAAAACTGTGTTTTAGTAAAAATCAGACGGGAAAGTAATTTGACTAATAAAATAATCTAAACAAAATTATTCTGCCACTGTTTTCTTGTTCTTATAGGTGTAATTTTTGCCCCTACTGAGTCAATGAGAGTTTTCCTGATTAACCTCAACTTCAGGAAAGTTCAGGTTCTATCTCATTTGCACTCTTTAAAAATGTACTTCTGACTGAGAAATCAATATGATCTTTCAATATACTTTATGTTGCTTTTCAAAGTTCTGATTGATGGTGAGCAGAGGAGTAGCAGAATCAAAATGCAAACAGATGCTAAGTCAGCGTTCTAATCCTACTAATTTTCCAAAAACCTTGCTGAAAAAATACCAGAGACAAGTGGAGTTTTCATGATTTCTTGTTTATTTTGGTTTTGTGGCATCTGTTATTTCTCTTTTGATCTATAGATCTCCATGGGTATCAATCTGTATCATGGAACTAAAACAAACAAGAAAAGAAAATTTAATATAAAAAAAAATCATGTTAGTAGCCATCTTCTCCAAAGGGATATTGTCAGTCAAGTATTTCAAATTTTAATCTTTAAGAGGCACAATAATGAGTAGAATTTCTGTAAGTTTTTGTCAGAAGCCTCTCCAAAAGCAGACAGGTTGTTGCAGAAAATTAAAGTAGAAGTGGAGGTGAAAACTGTGTCCAGCAGGACTGGGATGAACCTCCAAATTCAAAGTCTACCAGGTTTACTATTTCACTGGCACTTCTCATGGAAAGATTTCCTTTCAAGGTATTCTTCACAAACATTAGAAGAGCAACACTAATGAATAATTTTTAAGAGTCTTGCCTTAAGTCACTTTAAAAAAAAAAAAAAGCAGTTTGACTAAATGGTTTTCCTTGGATTCTACCACAGAGTGCATGAGAAAAACAAGACAGAGCCAGTAAAATTCAATGCCAGTCAGGCACCGTTAATGTGGTGATCATAATTCAATGCATAATCTTGAAAAGGAGAAGGTGATAGAGATATGCAGACTCCATATTAAACTGAACTAATTAACATCATTACATTTACACAGGATGAGGCGTTTTAAGGGATACTTTTTCTGTTCTGAATTTTTACAAGCGCCAATTAGAACTAAATTACAAGGCCTTGGTAACCAGAAATTGAAGAAGACACCACGAGATTTATCAACCAGTAATCTCACTGAGCACCACATGAAGGAGAAGAGGATACAGTTTTTGAACAGTACTGAGTGGAAGGGTCTGCTTCCTTAATGTGTGTGTATGTCCATCTGCCTGGAAAACAAGACAGAATTTGTAGCCTTGCATTTAAATGACAGCTGGGCAAGGTATTAATTGAAAAGTGTATGACAAGGGATGCAATACAAGACAGAGGCAATATTCTTGTCCAAGTATTTTCTTCAGGTTTTTTTTTTTTGTCTCTTTAATAAGTCAGCTTTTGTAATGTTGGTTTGAAACATTATCAGATCATAGTCTCTAACTTCAGTCCAAATTTATACTCTGTTATATTCCTTTGCTCCATGCTTATTTTAGGAAAAAAACAGCACCTGGGGGTGCTGGTTGGCAGTGGCTGGACATGAGCCTGGGTGTGTCCAGGTGGGCAAGAGGCCAGTGGCCCTTGGGCTGTCCCAGCCTTGGGGTGGCAGCAGGACCAGGACAGTGACCATCCCTGTGCTGGGCACTGCTGAGGGACATCCAGTCCTGGGGGCAGTTCTGGGCCACTCTTGACAAAAAAGACATTGAGGAGCTGGGTATCAGGAGGAAACTCTTCCCTGTGAGGGTGGTGAGAGGCTGGGATGAAATTCCCAGAGAAGCTGTGGCTGCCCGTGGATCCCTGGAGGTGTCCAAGGCCAGGCTGGAAGGGGCTTGGAGCAACCTGGGATGGTGGAAGGTGTCCCTGCCCATGGCAGGGGGTGGAATGGGATGGGCTTTAAGCTCCCTTTCAACTCAAACCATGCTGGGATTCTGTGATTCTATAATTTTACGACAGCAAAAAATCTTTTTGCCTGATATTTCCCTAAAAGCACAGGTTCAAGAAACACTAATCACTAGGATACTGGTGTCATCCAGTGCAATGCAAAATCCATTGGCTTGAAGAAAGATGGGGAAGAAAAAAGTGGTATATCATGAAGGGGAGGATACAGAAAAGGAATTTTCAGTACAGGTTTCAGCTGTCTCCCCAGCTTAAGGGAGCAGTTATTTTAAAAGGAAATAGGTTAAGCATGGAGTCATCTCATTACTGTGCTGTGCTACACACAAATGTGGGCAGAAATGTCTGCATGATCCTTCCTCAGCTCTGCCAGGAGAAAGAACTCTACATCTGAGATTGTCATCTATTAATATTCCCCAAACCCCCTGAACTCCTATTGTTCACGGTTTGTTTTTTTGGTTTTTTTTTGCCCTCCACACTTTTGACTTCTCTTTAATACAGCTACTAATAAATAACAGTGTCAGATAAAAGACTCTTATCACAGTCTATAATGAAAACATGAAATTATGCAGGACTAGAAGAAAGTCGTCTCTCAAACTGAGGAAAGCCAACTTATTATCTTTTTTCCATTGCTGGGAAGATTTATCAGTGTAGAAATTAGTTGTAAATTGGGGTTTTTTTAAAACAAAATATTTTTGAGGCTAAATTATTTCAGTATTTGAATTTGTCTGAGAAAAGTAAATGACATTATTTGTTAGGTTTAAAGTGAGTTCTTCTTGCTTGGGTAGTAAGTAAAAAACCCAGTCATTTCCATAGCTTTGTCTCAATGGTGTTTATATTCTTTCAACTTCACATCTATTTTCCAAGGTGGAATATTTTCTATGCATAAAGGAGAGATTTAGACTGCCATGGTGCTCATTCATTCATCACTTCTACATGGCTCAAACTCTTCCAATGAAACTTTGGGAAAGAGTATGGATTTCCTCATTTTTACACATAATTTACACTGCAGTAAATTTCATTTAGCTGAAACCTCCTCTAAACTCTTTAAAGCTCCATACATATTTCCTAATAAAAGAAGTGACCCAGGAATCTTATGGAAGCACACAAGCAGGTCTAGTAGAAATATTTTTTTAGCTTCTTCAGTCTGGAACATAGAAATATTTAGCCTCCAGTATTTCAGTTTGAGAGGAATATAATGATGCTTTTATACGTACATGGCATAAAAGCATAGAAAGACATAATGTTCATACATAGAAGGATAAAATGTTCAATTTTACTGCAGAATAATGATGTCTAAACTAGAACAAAACTGCTTTTTTGCATTACCACAAGACTGTCATTAGGAATTTTCATGTGTATTCAAAGGCTATTTTTTCTTCTGTTCAATTGCCATCCTGAAAAAGAGTGATATAAAAAGATAAAAACCAAAACAAAACAAGCAAAGAAAACAGACACACACACACAAACCCCCAAAACAACCCCAAAACAACAAAAGACATCAGTCATTAAGTCAGTCATTAAGCCCAAGAGAGGGAATAATTGGGGCAGAAAAATATCACTAAAGACATAGAATACTTTGAGATATTTTTAAAGAACATAAAAAGAGAGAATGGACAGTATTTGGTGCAAGAAACAGATTCTGCAACATTAGTATTTGAAGCTACTATTTAGTATAAAGACAACTGAATTTGGAGAAGTTTTTACCAAAAATAGCTCCTTTCTATGAGCCTGAAATGAGAAACCTCTCTGCCCTGAGTTCTACCTTCCAGACGTTTTTTGCCTCAGGGCAAGGACCGAATGAATTTTTCTTCACTTGCACACTCTTCCTAAAAATATGATAATGAGTAGTAAAAAAAAAAACAGGTAAGATCACAAAATGAACCATCAGCTATATTTGATGGCATAAGGCTACGAAATGTATATTCTTTTTTAACATATTTCATAATCACCTACTACCTTGATGAAGACACTGACTCTTCATGGTGCAGAAGACAAGACAAAAGCTTGAGTGAATTGTCTTTCTGTATACACAGAATATCACAATGGAATGTTTTGCTGTAAAGGTGTTCCAAACTGTTTCACTTTGTCCTCTTTACAGATGGAGATGTCTGAAGAATTTATGGTCTTCTCTGTAAAGCAAAATATCAGACTTAATTAGTTCACATGTGATGCAGACATCTGGGAAAATGAAAGGTTGCTTTCCATAAAAAACAAACCAAAAAACCACCAAAACCAAACCAAAACAAGATGAAACAGCAACAAATAATGAATATTCAATGAAGTTTGTGCTCTGTCATTTCCCTCTGAAGCTGTAATCCAAAGCCTATTAAGGAAATAATTAGTCTTCTCAATCAGTAATTAAGCTATGCCATAGGGAAGAAAGAATAATAAAAATAACCCTATGCACTTTCTTATACTTTGTGTATATTTGAAACACTTCTGAAAGTGTTGTCCTTTTAAACATCTCCTTTTCCCAGTGTTTACATATATATATTCACGTATATTTATACACAAAAGGGAGAAAAACAACCCAGAGGAATACACACAGTCTTGCAAATGGAATAAATAAGAAAAAACCCCACACTTTGATGATATTTGAATACTCATATCTGTACTGAAACTGATACAGGATTATAATAACATCCCCCAGAATATTACAGGACTAAAATGGATGAGATCCTCTGTCAGTATATTCACATGTATGACAGCACACTGACTGAAAATATTTAAAAATCTTTACAGTAAACGCTTGAATCTCAGCTAAATTATGCAATGATAATGTCCCCATGCTTCAGGATAATGAATTAAACTCTAAATTAGGATGGCATCGTGGTTGCACAGGTATGTATAATGATAAATGGTCAGTATTACCCTCTGAATCACTTAATGACTTTGCACCTCATGCTGAAAGCTTTTTAGATTTTATCGCCCTTTGAAGATCCTCCATTCTGGTTTAGACATTAGTCGACTGCAAATCAATACTAATGGAGGCATGACAGTAATTCATATTGCCTTTAAGTACAGTGTGCTAAACACTCAAAAAACTTTATTTTTTTCATTCAGAAACTGCTGATCTTATATGGAGAGATTGTTCTGTAACCACATTGTATGAAACTCCTTTACCAGGTCCATGAAGGAAGGTTCCAAGAGACAGCAGTTTTACGTCTTGGATATATATATAAAAACTTTTTAAATTCTCAACTCTTCCTCTATTTTTCTTTAAATTGCTTTTCAGAGAGCATATCTGAAAGTTTTTGTTGGTCATAGTTTCTACTCAAGACTGATAGGTACAGTTATGTAGAAGTGTTTTATGATAGGAATATATTCAAAAATTGTGATAAAGCTCAATAAATGAAAGAATCCCAGAATCCCAGAATGGTGTGGGTTGGAAGGGACCTTAAAACCCATCCCATTCCACCCTCTGCCATGGGCAGGGACACCTTCCACTATCCAAGGCTGCTCCAAGCCCCGTCCAACCTGGCCTTGGACACTTCCAGGGATCCAGGGGCAGCCACAGCTTCTCTGGGCAACCTGTGCCACCCTCACAGGGAACAATTCCTTCCCAATATCCCATCTATCCCACCCCTCTGGCAGTTGAAGCCATTGCCTGTGTCCTGTCCTTCCACCTCTGGTAAAGAGTCTCTCTCCATCTTTCCTGTGGCTCCTTCAGGCCCTGGAAGGCCACAGTGAGGTCACCCCAAGGCTTCTCCTCTCCAGGCTGAACCATCCCAGTTTTCTCATCCTTTCCTTCTATTCCTCTCCCACGTTTGCATTTTCATGTTTTAACCCTGGTAAGTTGATAAGAAGCTTGGTCACTCCTCCTCAGTGGGATGGGGGAGAGAATCAGAAGGGCAAATGGGCAAAAGTTCACAGCTTGAGCTAAAAAAAGTTTAATAGATAAAGGAAAATCTGCTTGTACAAGAAAAACAAGAAATCCATTTCCCCCTTCCCATGGGCAGGCAGGTTTTCAGCCATCCCCAGGACAGCAGAGCCCCATCTTCCTTGGGAAGACAAAAGCCACCACTCCAAATGTCCCTGATTCCTCCTTCCTTCCCCTGATTTCTGTGCCTTACAGGAGGAGTGTGTGTGAATGTCCACACACAAACACACAGGGAAGGGTACAGGTGATTATTGTGGTGGATGCCCCTTCAGAACCTGTGGATCTTCAGTTTATATTTGATTTTCTCCAGCAGAGACCAAAGGCAGAAGCTGGCAATGCCAGCAACAGCAACTCTACTGTCCCCTGGGTTTTCTTCACTTTCCATGTCTCATTTAGTTCCATTTTGATTTCCAATATAACTAATTTCATAGGAAGGCCTCTGGGACTGTGTACCTCGACATTTCACTAAGAATTAGCTACTGACCCTGTAAAATATCCATCCCTTCTGTCAAATACAGGTGGAGCTTGCTTGCACAGAGACAGAAATTTGCTGTAGAATTCAGTGACACACTAACAGGTACACACAAAGAAATAATAGTTTTTCTGTTTTCTCCTAATTTTTTTTTTTTCTGGTGAGTGGTTTGGGGTTTGCTCTTTTTCATTTTTCCTTTCCTTTTTTTTTTCTTTTTAATGTGCTCTAAGACGTTTTTGGAACTAATGGTCACACAAAGTATGTAGGATCCTTCTGTTTATATGTATCTGTTCTCCATCCAGAAAGTACTTATACCAGGAATAAAAAGGGAACTTTCTATTGGAGATCATCAGAAAACAAAGTTAATTTATACACAGTCAATTTATACAGTTGATTTATCTGATTTATCTGGTGTCTCATGGGAGCTGTTCGGAAAGGAATGATCCATACATCTGAGAAAACTTTATTCTGTCATAATCAGACTTTTTATTTGCCCTCCTCTTTTCTAGGAATGTCCTCCAATCATTCAGTTTCTTCCTTTATCTGCAGTGAATTTACAGGCAACGATGTCTGCTGGTGGATGATCCAGGTTCATTCCAACACCAGGTTATTTTTTCAGAATGTGCCACGGAAAAAAATGTTGTGTGTAGCAATGTGGTGACACTACCTCAATAAAGCACATCAGCAGAAGGATAAAGTTAAGATTCTCCTCCCCCCCCCCCCCCCCACAAAAAACA
>VZRJ01005004.1:68839-79546 GCA_013397565.1 Ptilonorhynchus violaceus
TTTTGGTGGGGTTTTTTGCATGTAGTTTGTAGGTATTATAAAGCAAATTAATTACATCTATAGCAATTAGAGCAAAAGTGTGTCCACATGAATTACCTATCAATATTAGTGAAGGGTTTTATCTCATGGCACATGTGAGTTACCTCTTTTTAATGGCCCAGAACTGGGAGGCAGGTGATCAGGGATATAACAGCAGTTTTCACAGCTGTTTCCTGCTGTAAAACAATTGATGCTCAAATAAACATCCCCCATGATCTCATGTTCACTTCTGGCAAACTCGACATCCAAACTGCTTCTAGTCCAATTTTTTTCTTTCTTTTCAGTCCACCTTGCCCCAAACCTGTCTTCCTCACACAGGGATGTTCACCATTATCCTGACCTAAAACGTGCTTCACAGCAAATCCTGCTTTCCTCTTTCCCCATCTCTCACCAGAATTCCACCATTTTTGATTGAATCCCACTCCTCCCACCCAGCTCTTCTGTTTACCCTTCTCCTGTCCCACTGGATGACAGTCAAAATATCAATGGAAAAGTTTGTTTTAGTTAAACTGAGATCACAATGAGTTACAGAAGTAGCATAACCATGCCTAAAATATTAATCCACTTTCAATTACTCTTTTTGTACTTGTTTTGATTTTGATTTTGTCTTTGTTATTACCTCACAGGTAGCCACATATTTAATTTACTGTAATTGATCTGTTTCCATCAATGCCATCACATATTAAAATTCCCATTTCTGCAGAGAGTTTCCATATAAAATAACTTCCATTGACTATTATGCTGTCTGAAGTAGTGTTTTCACTCTGGCTTTATGACCTTTATTCTCAACTTGTCATGAAAATTAAGATAACTTTCTGTTTCTCAAAGAATTTGTAAGGAAGCTCCAAAGGTGACATTGTTAAAAAAAAAAAAAAAAAAATGAAGGCACCTTTGTTTTCCAAGGTCTGAAATATCTCTATTTTATCTTCATACAACCATAATTACTATTGAGCTTGTAATTCCATGTATTTTAAAATGTATTGGAATTGTGAGAATGTAGAAAATAAAATATCTTTCAGTAACTTTCAGAATACTTAAAAGAAAATATCTTTTAGTAACTTTCAGAATACTTAAAAGAAATAAATATTTAAACACAGTAGAAAGATTCTTTTATCTATTATAAATGGAAGTTAATAGTGGCTTTTCTTTGAAAAGTTGGCCAGAATAAGAACCCAGTGAAAACAATTATTGGCTTAAAAGCACAAAAAGTTCAATGTGATATAACTGGTTTTATGCTGTCCTATGTTAAATATTTGAATAATTATTTAAATAAAAGTCATTAATCAAATAAGAGAATGCAAGATTGTGTGGAAATGCCTCTCTTTCTCTCTTTCCCATTCTCCACTCTTTCTTCCTGAATTAAGAGTTTTATTTATGGTTGTTATTACCCATATCCTTCCTTCAAAAATGGCTAAGACTGTCTTCCTCACTATATTTATGATGTTCCCTTGAAAAGTTTGGGTAAGCTAAATTTTTTTATTCAGACTTAAGTAGATTTCAGACACATGCCCAAATTGATACAGGTTACATCCCATCTATGTTTTTCAGGAAACGTCACTAAAACAGGTTGTTTTTCACCTATGCTTCTGACAGAGATGAAAAATTGTAGAAAATACACAAGACCTATTTTTTCTTGGTAAAATTCATTCTGTGAGGCATTGCATTTTCTGTCACAGCTGTGGGGCAACACCACATGGAAGCTTCCCTTGCTGATCAAATTTCCCCGCACACACTCACAGTGAATTTCTCACGGTTGCACTGTGCTAGGAAAAGACTGGGGGGAAAAAAAATACAGAGATATCAGCTGCATCTCCATCACAAAAATCAGTGATTCAAGGCATAGCACAAAGAAATTACCACGATCCTATTCCAAGCACTTGTCTCCATGCTGCTAAATTCACCTTTTATAGATATTTTAGTATATTGCTGTCTTTGTTAGGTAAGTCTCAAGCAGATTTGCAAAGATCAAGCCATTCTGGTAAGCTCAAAGTTCCATCTCCCCACTCCCTCCATAAAGGCAAGCGACACATTTGGACAGCAAGTCCCTCAGCCTAGAGCAGGAGTTTTATCACACGTGGTTTGAAATCTGGTTCCTTTTTCAGCCAGATGCACCCTCATGACTTCTCAGGGTAGACAAGGTGGCCCAGCCTCCAGGTGGGCAGCACATCCACAGCTCCTGATGGTGGCAAAAGACATTCCTTGGTGGGGGAAAGGCCTTGGTGCAAACGTGCACAAGCAGCACGAGCTGCAAAAATTGAGAGGGTAGGGAGAGCAGGGCAAGGCAAGGCAAGGCTAAGTGTCTGGTTTGGACAAACTTAGGAGGAAGACTCAAAGAGCCTCCTCTGCAAAAGATAGCGTCCTAAAACTCCCTTCCCCGCCCGCAGTAAGAATTTCTCGGAGGCAAGTGAAAGAAACCTGTTTATTTAACAAAACCCAGCTGCTGGGTGGGGTGCATGCAGGCACCAGGGGAAGGGAAAGGAAAATAAAAAATGAATAATGTTAGATAACAAACCTCTCGTGGTGAAGACAACCTGGATGAATTCAGAGTCCTTTGTTTCCTGGGTGTAGTTTTCTGCCGTGTCTCCCTCCGGGCCTAGGATGGTGCAGGCCTCTCCCCGGGCCTAGGATGGTGCAGGCCTCTCTCCAGGCCTAGGATGGTGCCGGCCTCTCTCCAGGCCTAGGATGGTGCAGGCCTCTCCCTGGGCCTAGGATGGTGCCGGCCTCTCAGCGTTCAGTGGTCTGTTGTAAAGTTCCAACGGAAGAAGGAACAAAACACGGTCCCAGAAAAAGTTGTCTTCTCTCCTTGCCTCAGGCAGAGAAGGGAAAAAGTCAAAACTAAGTTTTAACTCCCTCTGATATGAATAAAAGCAGCGCCGAAAACTCACAGGAAAAAAAAAGAAAAGATAAAAGTAAAAAAGTGTCCCTTCGCTTTCAGCTATAGAGAAGGCGACTGACGAGAGCTCTCTCCTGAGAACCACAACAAAGCTAGTGATAAGAACCAGGGATGTAAACACCTTCGGAGAAAACCAAAACACAGCGCCTGGCTTCTCCAGCCAGCTTAAAGACACAGAGTTAATAGTTTTGCATTAAGCAGGTGATTGGGATATATAGCATCATAAAGTCACCCCAAGATGCTAAGGTATAATATTTTCTGTTAGGAAGGACCTCCAGTGATCACCTAGTCCAACTTCCAGAACCTCTCACTTAAAATCTAACTAGTTATCTTTTTCTCTTTTTAATTTTTCATGTCTCCAGAAAACATGAACAGGATCTTTTCCTCTCAGGCTTCTCCCAGCCCTGGCCAGGCATCTGTCCACCACATCTGTGGCGGGAAGCTTGACTGGGGGACCTTGGTAATGTGGGGCTTATTTGCTTTCCTTCTTTTTGTCTGCTCCAAGGCAATGATGTAAGTCCAATTAAAATTTTGCACGTTAAGTGCAACGTAATGATTTCATCTTTGAGTATTTTGACTGAGGGAGAAGGAGAAATGACTTTCTCTCAAAATGTATCAGATAAATCTCTGTGAGAAGCAGCCTCTCCATCTCCATTGCTAATTTGCTAAACCAATTTAAAATCCTAAGGCAGCAACTAAATACCATTTGTCATCTTAATTTTAAGGTGATGGATACACACTTAAAAAGGCATCACTGTGATGAATGCTGCTGGGACATCTGAGCATCTCCAAGGAGGAAATCTAGCTGCTGAGGGAAGACACAAAGCAGGAGATTAGCAATTTCATGTATTTAAAAGAACTTTGTACCTGATTTACCTGTTCTTAATGTACTGACATAGGGCTCTTTAAAGGAAGCTGAATTTCTGCCAATCTTTAGAGTCCCTTGAAAATCAGACTCTAACAGTTGGAGCATGTTCTTTGATATGAAAAACTACATCTCTGAAAATTTGATATTGATCTTTTTAGCTTTTACATTTTTGAGGCCAGAGGGAAGTGATCTTGGGTATAGTGGTAGATTTATTTTAGAGCTCAGGTGGCATCCATTTTATTCTGGCATATCAACAAACATTTTCAGTCTGCCCATCTGCTTCTTTAATCCATTGGATGCTTAAATCAGGAAACATGTTAAGAATGACCTTTTCTGCTTAGATTTATAGTCAAGTTTAGATGCTTCTCAGTAAAGAAAAATGTTGAGCTGTTTTTTTTTTTTTTTAGATCAGATGAAACCAGATCAGATAATTCAAAATCTGCATCGTTGCAACAACCCAAGAGAAAAAAAAATTCAGTGCATCTAGGTTGGAATAAGTCAGATCAGAACACAAACTGCACTGGGATAAGTATTGCACATTGTACAGTGAAAGCAGTGGAATAATTTCTTTATTAATTCAACTCAGTGCCATGTCTGCAGCAATACATGGTGCTCAACACCCAGGCAGTGGAACAGTGAATAATGATTATCTGGCTCAAAGTGATATTTTAAAAGGATGTTTCCAAGTTGTGGGAGTTTGGGTGCTTTTTTGTTTGTCTTTTCTTTTTTTACTGGAGCACTGAAGCAAGACTGACAAATAAGGGCAAGTATTTTTTATTTATTTTTTTCCTGATTGGGAGTGGCTTTAGTTTTTAAATTGGAGGTATGACATTTACTTCGTGGAAAAAACATTGACAATGTTGAGAAGGAAAAACAGATTATAAGAAGGTGCAATAAAATAAAATCGAAAAAAAAAAAAGCCAAACCAGAAAACTCATACAGTGTGAAAGATCTGTGAAATGCATTTTAATGGTTTGGACTTTCACCCACTAAATTCAGTGGGATTTCAAAGCTATCCTCAGTTCAGAAGGCTTTTACAGTGCTGGCTGAGGGAATAGTTGGAATTATGGCTTGTAAAGGTGCTGGATTCTGGGAATTCTCTGCTATCATATACCACTTCTGTGGCTCTAAGTAGACTGAGGCACATTGGAAAAGCCCAAAGGCGTGTTATTCTTCATTTTTTTTCCTTGATTTAAACACTCAGTAGGTTATTACAGCAGCAAGATGGAACAGTATAAAATTTGGCAGAAGTCATAGCAATTGCTGTACAGATGGACAGTTGTAGAGTGTGAGAAGCATAAGACTATCAAAAAGAATATTCCTGTGTTGTCTGCAGCCTAAAAAATCTGAAGAATTGGTGCAATGTTTATGTGTGATTGAAGAAATCACAAGGTTAACCTCTCACTTGTAAGCTCAGTTGATCACGTTGTGTCACTCCTCAAAAGATGCACGCCTAGTAGCAGACAGAACTTACAACCAAAATTTCACTAATAACTATGATTATGATGGAGATCCTCCTCAGATTTCATGTTCTTCATCTTGACAGTATTGATTGCATTGACAGCAAATTCTTTAACTACCAAAAACTTTAAAAAAAACCCCTAAAAATCTATCATCATACTGTTGAGACAGGATTTCTAATAGGGAAATGTGTCTTGGGCGAATATCTCTGATGGCTGGAAGGTTACCTGTTCTAGAGAAAGCTGTCACCATAAATTAGATTTTTTTTTTTTTTTTTCTGACAACCATTGCGTTCTTAGAGGATCTCATCCCTCAGAAATGTGTTTCCTACTAGACAATCTTTACACCGCTGTGAGCTGACTAATCCCAGTTGATGGATTGACAGGAAATTGCAACTCAGAGTTTAGTCAAGTCTGCTTTTTATTCCAGGCAAGTCATGGTGCTTGTATGATTAAAGTACAGTCTTGGCTGCTCCTTTGAATTTCAGGCATCATATGTTTTTATAGTGAGATGATAATTTGTCTTCTGGGAAGGAAGGCACTTACATACCCTTACATAGTTGGATTTAGGGAATCAAACACAGTGTGAATGAAATTATACACAGCAGAGTGTGATAACTCATCAGCGATTCAGATGGTATTGCTTGATCCAAAATCTCAGAGGTATGGGCCTTTAAAGAAATGTACATACAGAAACAAACATAAAATAAAATTCAAGTATGTTCCCTAAATAGTAGATATTGGTCCTGCCTGGCATGCATACGACTAAATTAGGTACAGAGACAGATAACTGGACAGGTAGAAGGATTTTAAACAGGGGAAAAAAAAAAAAAAGAAAAAGGTTTGGGGATTTTTTTTGTTTGTTTGTTTGTTTGTTATTTTAGTTTGATTTCTTTAATGATATTCCTAAGGAAAATAAGGTTAGACACTATGGAATACTTAACCCTAAATATAGGGTTATATAAGCTATATACTTTCACACTTATTTCATTTCATTTATTAGGCCATCAGAAGTGCTTTCCAGAAAATTTTAGGTGCATATAAATGCTTTTGAAACTTCCATGAAATAAGTTTTTTTTCCGTTTGAGCTCAGTTTTTGAAAGAACAACTAGGCTTCACCTCTTAATTTCTGATTATTTTCTAACAGTAGAAATGTAATTGCATTAAGTAAAATTATGCTCAAATCTTCTGCTTTGAGTGAGAGAAATAATAACTCTGAATTTCTGGAAATAATACAGTGCAGACGTTTTCTGAAGAAACCTCTAACTTTTAAAATTCTTCATTAAAAAATATAAGCTGATTACCCTTTTCTTATAATAAATCAAGAGCTACTTCAAAAACTGAGATATTTCTCTCCCACTTCAGTTTACTTTTCTCTAGACCACAAAAGGCCAGACCCTTCAGCTTCCCTCTGTGTGTTGGATAGCCAAATCTTTTAGCACTGCTGTTGATTCAGCACCATGGATTGTCTTTAATTGGTGTGCATCTGTCTTATAACAGTTTACAAAGGTAAACATTCCACCCCAGATTAATCCAGAATGGAGCAGAGAGGAATAATTCTGTGTCCCATATGAAACCTTACCTTTCAATGCACCAGCATAACATTTCCTCACTTAAAATGTCACCTCCTTGACATTTTACAGGTGGTTCATCACCCACCTCAAACTTCAGAACATGTTCTGCAGAACTGTTGCCTCCCCTGTTCCCATTTCTAGTTTTGATTTCTCCTTCCAAAGTGCGGCACTCAGCATGTGCCCATATATAGGAGACTCACATTGCTGACAACAAAAAAAACCTGAAGGATATGAAGTACATGAAACCCCCTTTTTCATTTGGAAATCGAGCAAATTTCCAGATCAGTTTTTCCAAAAAAAAAAAAAAAGGAAGATCAACAGTGATTATCCATAACCTACAATTTATTCCTTCCCTCTCCTACCTCTGAAAAATCAAATGCAAAGGACAGGGGGTTTTGGTTTTTTAAGTACTCAGAGTAGGCTAGGAAGGTCATAGTTTCTTTCTCAGCCTCCACTTCTTAAAATTTCATGTGTTGCAATAAAAATGTGAGATCTCAGGTGATCACAGTGGAGGGAATAATGAAACCAATTAATATCTGCTGTGATTTTAGTGCCCTTAAGAGAATTATAGGAAGACTGGATCTGGATGACTGGTTTCTGAGTTGGTGGCATTAATGACAAAACCCTCATTTTAAAAGAATGCAGTGCTGACCTAACCCTGTAAGAATTGTCTTTAAATTTGTTCTGTTCTCTATCTCTTTTTGATTCTTGGATTTTCTTTATGTATTTTAAATTTCTACTTTTGGGCAGCAACTGCTGAGTTCCTCCAGTGCATCTGCAGAACTCCAACTTTTATTATTCAAAAAACATAACGTTAGAATTCATTCTTCATGATTCCTATTGGTAATTTCGATGCATCTCCCAACACCGAAGGAGAGAAACAGAGTGTGATAAAATGAAAGATTATAAGGTGACATCTCTACTGACTTCAACAACTCGAAGGTGAGGCCCTACAAGGGTCATGAAGACGTTCATGACACTTCCTGCTGAAGAACTGTTGATAAAATGAGGTGGGTTTGGAGGTGTGCCTGCAACCAAAAACAAAACAAGTGTGATTGTCAGAAAACAGCCTCTTCATATCGAAGCCTGAGCTCACCTTTCCTCACCAAAGTGAAGTGGGAAGTGTCAAAAGCTGTGTTGTGATTGTCAGGAGGTGTGAATAAGTGTCTTAAGAACATTTATTCTGGGTTTCTGTGACTTTTTTTTTGTGTGTGTGTGAGTGTGGCCTGCAGAGTAGGCACTGGTTGAATGGGGCTGGTCAGAATTTCCAGGCATGGCAGTTTTCCACACCATGTTTTGTATGGATAATCTTCAAACCATGGAATCCCAGAATGGTTTGGGTTGGAAGGGACCTTCAAGCCCATCCAGTCCCACTGGGCAGGGACACCTTCCACTATCCCAGGTTGCTCCAAGCCCCATCCAACCTGGCCTTGGACACTTCCAGGGATCCAGGGGCAGCCACATCTTCTCTGGGAATTCCATCCCAGCCCCTCACCATCCTCACAGGGAAGAGTTTCCTCCTAATATCCAACTTAAATTTGCTCTCAGTTTGAAGAGGAGTTAACACCTTTTCACTGATTTGTAGCTGTGATCCACGCTTTCTACATGAAAATTAACTCTTGAACCTCGATAAATAGCACTTTTTGCCATGATTTTCTTCTGTTTTCCCAACTGTGCAGAGACAGAGTGAGTATCCCATACTTTTGCACATACAGACGAGTGCAGCAGGCACACAACACTGAAAGTGAAGCCTCATTACCTGTTCCCAGAGGCCCCAGTTGATCTTGATTTCTTCTCCTGTGCTTACAGAATAGAACAATCAATACTCCAGAATAATGTATGTGTAATTAACAGGTCTCCTCAGGAGCAAACCTGGCAAAAATGATGAAGATATGGCTTCCATGGCAAGGATACAACCCCAGCCAGTGTATTAGCTCATGATGGAATTATTGGTAGTAACTTTTTTATTGTAGCTTTGGGCCGTGATAAATTTGAGTTATTTTAACACAATATCTCTGATAGAGCTAAATGGAAGAATAAGGTAAAAGTTGCACACATTTTGGGGTTTTGTTTAGTTTGGGCTTCATTTTTCTCTTATTATAAACATTTCCTCAATTGCTTTCCCATGTCATCCTTCATCTCCTCTTTATTATTTTGCTTTTTCCTCATGCAATCTTTTACTGCAGGTTCTCTACTGTGAAACCCACACCTGATTTAATAATGTCTATGGATGTGCTTTCATTCCTCCTGAGTTTCTCTTTTATGGCCATTCCTGAACCTCTTTTGGCTAAGCTTCCTCTCTTAAAGAGCTTGATTTAATCCCTGTCATAAACAGTACAGATTCCTACAAACTCAGTGTCTCCCTGATAGAACTGTACAAGGATTGTTGCTTCCAAGCATCACAGATTTTTTTTTTCTTCTTTCCTACCTTTGCCATGAAATTATCTATGTTTTTAAATTAAGAATAGAACCTTTTTCATCTTTTTTTTTTTTTTCCTGCAATACCTACATCTTTATATTTCAATTACTGGTTATCATTTCATGTCATGATGACATGACTCTTTTTTTATAATAATCTTATAATACAGTTATCAAGTCTAATTTAATTATATTTCAAATTTTCTGTTCCTACTTTGACACCAGAAAGCATTGCTATGGTTTCTTATGAGAAGCTATTAACATGTTTAGCAAGAAGTCTTAAGTCCAAGAAATGATATTTTAATAAGACAAGTCATCCGAAAAAAGTCTCTTACCTCTCATTATAACGTTCAGGATTTATGAAATAGAAAATTACTAGATTTTCAATATACTTAGATTCCCAGAGTCCTTTAGAATATAGTCTGACAAATTCTTTTGAGGCTTTACAGAACCAGTCATGTTATTAAAAAATCAGAATAAGTGCACTTAGTACATTTGATTGCAAATATATTATGTAATAGAGAAAATAACCATTTAAATGCATGTATTTCATTCTTTTTCTCCACAAAACTTTATTCCTCTTCTTTCATAGTCCTCAAAATGAAAAGCAGAACATTAAGCTCAAGTAATGCATAAACTGAGGAGCTGTATGTGAGGATAGCCAATGCAATTTAAATGTTGTGTAACTCAAAGATGCAAAATTAAGTTATAAAAGGGGATATCTAGGTTTGAGACACATTTTTACATTCTCTTGTCAAGTGACCTTCTCTCTATGTATTTGCTAAGCATTCTTGCATGCAGCATTGCATCTCATACCGCCTTATTTTAAAACTGTGTGCAGCAAAAGCCACAGACAAAGTAAAATATGTGTGTGGGTGAAAATTACATCTTGTTAAGCAGATGTGACAGCAAGTTAATTGTAAGGGAGTATGGGCACTCTTTTCCATTCAAGTGCTAATTATTTAACCACAATAACTTCATGGCATTATTTATCTCCCAGTAATTTTTTTTCTTTAAACTCCAAGCAAGATTTAAAACTCCCAGCGCGTCTCACGATGATCACTCCAGAGCTTCATGATCTGATCTGCACCCCTGCAGAATCATTTTCTCTTAAACAGATTATGACCTTGGTCAAGGTGAACAACTGAAATTAGTATAATTTGAGCAAACTGCAGCTGCATCCCGATGGACCACGGCAACACCCTGAAAAGATGATTGCAGGTTCTGGTGCCTTTCTGACAGAGCAGCAGAACTCAGGCAGTGCAGAAATATAATTCCACGCCTGTCCTGGAAAACTGCTCCAGCCATGGTCATGGATATCAGGGTTTCTCACTGAGTCCTCTCCTACACTCACGACCTCTGCTCACCCACTGCTCTGAGTTACACAGAAAGGAATTATTCTCTTCTCTTCTCTTCTCTTCTCTTCTCTTCTCTTCTCTTCTCTTCTCTTCTCTT
>VZRJ01005004.1:88298-120565 GCA_013397565.1 Ptilonorhynchus violaceus
TCTCTGTCATGTTTGTCTTTGACATATTTCATTAATTTTTTTACTGTATTTCTTGGGGGGGTGTATATATTTTTGATGTACGCTCAAAATAATGCAGTTTTTTCTCTCCATGTAGGTTCTGAACTGCTAAGGTAAAGAACAGCTGAGTTTACCCAGCCTGGTACAAACGATGTGTAATCTGAGGTTTAGGGGAAAAGCTTTTGCAGTCACTCACTTTCTCTTCACTCCCTTATTGAGCACTTACAGGTTAGAATGTTAGATTTCAAAAAAAAAAAGTGCCTGGATATATAAAAATGTCTAAAAGTGGCCGGGAGGCAGCTCGCTGCTATTTCAGTTGTTTCGTTTTAGCACTTTGTGGACCACAGACAGTAACATTCCGGGAATCCTGCATGGGTAACAAACTTTATGTCAATTCTGGGCTGCCATTGTGCAATTTCAACAGCTGAATGTGGTCAAGCAGCAGCTAGGAACCAGAGAGGGAGGGATTAAGAGACTGACTCTATTAGAATACACTTGAAAATAACCCCAAACTGGCCCAGGATTTAAGTGGAGAAGCTTGTCCCACAAACAGGGCACACCTGGTGATGTGCCTTTGGTGCTGATGGGTTGTCCCAGTTGCCACCACCACCTCCAGGCACCCTCTGGAGGAAGGTGGAAGCACTGGGAGGACAAGCATGGCACTATAGAACATCATAGACAGGGATATGACTTATATGAAGCTATTATTTGGTAAAATACCACGGAAATAAAAAGCCTTTTCTTTTTTTCTTTGAGGATCAATTCATGGATGATAAAAAATAAAAATTAATGATGTTACAGTTCACACAGATTTCCACTCAAATAAAATTATCTTCTATCTTAACAATTACTTTTGGCTAATGTCACTGGGGGAACCATTAGAATTCATTTCATGCTGCGTCAGGTATGAAATGCCATTTTATAAGACAAGAGTTTTCCAAAGCCAGATGATATTAGAATAATGTGATATTCTTTTCCTACACACGGTGCTGTAGACCTGATCTTTGTGACTTTTGATGAAAAACATCATATTTACGGCACAGGAATAACACTGATATAAATACTGGGGAAATCTGCCTGGCTAAAAATGGAGGTTACATTATCTTGAATTAAAAAAAAAAAAAAAACAACTCTCAAGCTGGAAAAAGTTGATAAAATTAAGGATAGGTACTGATACCAATGCTGTGGAAGGAAGAAAGCAAGGTCCATCCTGAGGAAACTTGCTGGTAAGACATGAAAATCTTAAATACATGGGGGAGGACTGGAAAATCTTCATCGAAAATCTTCATCAATATTCTTCATCAAAATTCTTCATAAAGTGATAAAAGCATTGAAATGAAAATGAGTGACCAGAAGGCATTGCCATACCTTTAGGATGAAGAGTGGATATCATTGGTTGGACCCAGATAATGAGGAAGGAAAAAAGACTTGTTGGTCACAGAAGACTGAGCCACCAGTGAAGAGGCAAACCTACCTCTGGCATTCATCAGGCACAGTACAAATATATCAGTTTCAGAAATAGAGGCACCTTTTCCCATGTGAACCCATAAAAAAGCCACCATTTCCATTAATCATATTTTCTAATAAAATAAAGTGCCTGTTTCACTAAGTGAAATTAAAGGAGTTGCTAGAATAAAAGCAAATTAACACAATATTACTCAGAATAAATTGGGGTAAAAAAAAAAAAATCAATGAGAATGGGTCTGGAAGAGTCTCCAAAGGAAGAAAAGCAGCAAGAAACTGCTGCATCCTAAGATGCAATGTAACTATTTCCTGACCAAAAAAAGAAAAAAAAAGCTTTGTGTAATAGAGGACTAGACATGAGGAAGAATTTTCCCAGTCTCATGTTTCTAATTTTAACAGCCATGAAACTGGAAGATGTTTTCATACAAAATCAAAGCTGAGACTGGCTCACTAAGCAGTGCCAGTGATAAATGATGACCTCCTTTAACAAAAAAAAACCCAAATTCCTGCAGTGTATTCATGACTTTTCAAGAGTTTGGAGTGGCAGATGTAGTTATCATCATTTAGACACAATATTCCTGTCAGATTGTTCACCCTTTCCATCCTCTGGGCACCACAGTAACATTTCACAGGCCTTGCCTATACCTACATCTGCATTTATATGTGTGTTACACGTGCAAGCAAAGACAGTTTTCTCCAGTATTTTAATGAAGAAGCCAATGAATCGCTGGTGCCTGAAGTCGTGTGAGGTCTCATGATACGAGATTTCTTTTTTACTGACAGTTTAAAATGGGGTTTATACTGAACTAGTGTTTATTTCTAATAACTGTTTACGAAAGGTTCCCGTGAACTCTACAGAAAATACCCGGTTAAGTACAGACACTCTTCTGCACTGAGCAAATCCAGGTACTTCAGATGGGGCTTTTGTCTGTTTGTTTCTTTTTTTTCTCCTTCTGGAACTCTCCAGTGGCACAAGGAGATATTTGGCCCCAGAAAAGCACAGTAAGTGAACAGAGGAAGTGTTGCTCTAGGTAATTTGCCGGAATTTGCCGAGTGGATTGCAAAAATCTTACACGGTCCGCATTTCCTTGGATATTACCAGCAGCTGAACAGAGAGTGAGATGAGGAACACACGAAAAGAGCACTTGCTGCCCCGTGGGTATAAACAGGAAGGGGTTGACATCCATTATTTGGGATGCAGCAGCGAATTTCACGACCAGCTGCAGCAAAAAAGGTGGACGTTAAAGTCCCTCACCTGCATCAGATTTTCCCAGGCTGACCACAGCAGGGTGGGACAGGGAGCAGCTCTTTCTTCTGCTGCCCTGGTGTGGGATACCCTGCAGGGATTGGATCCGTCCCCTCTGCTCTCTAACACATCTGAGACCCCCGCGGGAGGACATTCCACACTCCGGACTGGGACACCTCCAGTAGCTCCATAACTCTGAGTGTTGTGTTTGAACAGTGACACAGCTGACAGCCTGGCAGATATTATCATGCTTAATTGACAAGGTTTAATCACCCAGACAACTGCTGGCTTGATATCAACCATTCCAAGGTGCAGGAAATGCTTCAGGATGTAGCAGAGATAAAGACTTTTCCCTCCTACAGGGGAACTTTTTCTGTGTTAGCAGCAAGACTCAAGGACTTGTGACAATAAATTTTCGTTGTATTTCTTAAAGAAAGAATATAGGTAACACCATAAAATTTCCTCCTGCTCATCTGTGACAAGGAACTTGTAAAAGAACTGTGGTTATTTATTTCTACCCTTTAGACAAGTAGAGGCCTCAGTTTCCTTAGAGATTGTCTGGGGTTTTGGCAGAAATCTCTTCCTTTTATGAGATTAATACCCCTATTTTTGTCTGAAGATTTAAGGGTAACTTTATATTTCAGAGGAAAAAAAAGCTAAAAAATCAATAAAACTATATATTAAGAAACCTACCTGTTCAAAAACTGCTTATTTGACAGCAATATATTATGGACCAGTTAAAGCTATAGTATGTAAGCTGTTACTCACAATTAATAATGAACTTATAAAAATAATGGTATGGCTGTGGCAGAATTATTTGGGTTATTTATTGGAGTAAAACCTTCAGCTAGCAAGGAAGGCCAAGGTTAAATTGTAATAACTCTATCAATATGGTAGCAGAATAATAGAGTAATGCTCATAAAGGTTTGATGTAAATTTAGATGTATAATTAGGGCAGTCTGTAAGAATTATACACCCGACAATTTAATCAGATACAGCCCAGGTGATCCTTGAAAAGGAACAGGTGAAGAATCTGTATTAATTTAAATGAAAGTTTAAAAATAACAATGACATAATGATAGTTAACAATAGTTAACTCTTTGCCACCAAATTATCAAGCAGCTCCTAGGACAAAAGATAAAGACGTCTCTAAAACAAATATGACACAAAGCTTTGTTACACTTCTGTGTTTTATGATGTGAGGGGATGTAACAGCCTTCACTATGCAGTTTTGGTGGTGGAAAATTTAGTTTATTTTCTCTATTTTCCTAATAGAAAAAACCAAACAACAACAACAATCAAAAAAAAAAAACACCAACCAAAAAATCCAAACAAACAAGAAACCTCACAGTAGATTAAATTATTCCAGGACTGTTCCATTCTCCTGTCTCCAGAAATTATCTTCTTGGCTGATGGACTGTTGTCATTTAGAGGATAGGTTGTAATGTCCTGACAGCTACATGGAGAAATTTTCCAAAGAAAGACAAGGTCAACAACATTTTGATAGGTACCAAAACATCTACAATTTACCCAAATATCTCAATTCAGTTTCAGCCTTTCAATTAAGAAGTTTAACAACTAAAACAATATTCCTTTGAAGGAAAAAAAAATTATCAGGAAGGGGTTTTTTTGGTTTTTCATTGTTTTTTGGGTTTTGGTTTGTTTATTTTTTTTTAATTTTTTTGTGATCCTCCTAGAAATAAACACTAAAGTAAAGTAAAGAAAAATTAGGAAAAAATGCTGCCATTAGATTCATCATTTCCAGGTCTCTGTCAGTATGTGACTGAAGCAGTGGAAGCCACAACTCCCAGTTATTTTCAAAATAAGAAAGCTTTTTTTTTTTAAATCTTGTGGGTCTCAGTGTTTCAAATTGCAAGGCAAGTGAGCATTTTGCATGAGAACAGCTCTCTTCAATCAAAAAGATTCAGTACAGTAACTTTAGAACAGGTTTTCACAGGTTTTTCTGGCCTTCTTTATGTCACCAATCTCTTTACTGATCCCAGGAAATATCTCAAGCTCATACTGTAAATTATCTAAAATTTTGACACAGCTCAAAACCACAATTGCCATAGTTTGCTCCTCTGAGACATTTATTCTCAGTGATCTGGGTGAAGCTTACACCAGCACCAGGCAGTGATCCTCAAGCAATTCAACAGTAAATTAGCTTAATTTTCCTCCTTAATTCCTTTCTTCTCCTGAGCAGTTAATTGAAATAAAAGATGGCCCCCGAGGTGAATAAAGAGGTGCTTGGAGACTTTTTTTTTCCCCCCCAGGTCCAGTTGAAAACAAACTGGTCCCTCTTCCACACATTTGCTGGTTCAAAACTTCTTTATTTGACCTACCCTGTGCCCTGATATATTACTGAGACAGTGGACCTCCAGTTGCCACAACACATCAGGTTCCGTTCTGCACTAGAGAATATTTTCACAGACCTCTTTTTTGCTGGTTTCTTGGCAAAGAAGGTCCCTGTCATTCCACTCAGTCTGAGGTCGTTCTAAGCACTTTCATCTGGTTTTTCAGCTTATTTTGGTGTTTATGCAAGAGCTGAAAGCAACAGAAGAGGTTTACAAGGCCTTTTTTGGAGAATAGCCCGTGTGAATCGCCCTACTTAGCTGCCATTAAAAAATAAATTCTGTAGTGGTAGGTGTAGCCTTATGATTACTTCCTCTTTATTATTATTTTTTAGCATATCATATTATAAAGATGTGTTAGAAACAAGAAAGTGATTGTCTTTTCTTTCAAGCAGGTGAAAATAACTGTGAGGAGTCCACCTGACATTACAAGAGAGAACGAGACAGACGACTTGGAAATCAGTTGATTTGATTTATGATACACATGACTTGTTATCAGCAAAGAGGGCAAAATGGGACACTACTTTTCCACTGGACTTTTGATTTCTGACACAATTAATGAACAATAGAAGGCACACTGTAGAGCACATGCCAATCAAAACAAGTGTTTGGTGAAAGGGTTTTAGCAAACTCATTGAAGATTTGTAATGAGGTTGAACATTTGTGTGGTGATATAATTACACATGGGAGACTTAGAAATGCCAAAATTTATATTCCCCCAAGTCCTAAAATATTTCTTAAAAACTCTCTTTTATCACATACAATTTACACAAAAATTTGTCTAGGATAGGTCTTGACATTTAACCTCAAGTGACAAAATACCTTCAATGAGTTGTGTTGAATGTAAAAGGGTTCAAAACAACTTGATAGTACATTTTTTAAGCATTTTTTAAATAAATAGTATGGAGAAAAACATAAGACCACCATTCATTTTACAAGTATAAAAATACCTTATGGCAAGAAGTTGAGGACACATGACATAGATTGGAAATAAATTATGTGTTTCATACATTTTAACACCAATATTCACCATTTTAACAGAACACCTAAACTGTAGAGCATTCTGGGTTGCTGAATATTTTTGAAACCATATCGAGTCTATTTTTTTCTTCCTCAATCTTACACTTTATTTCAATTCAGGAAATACAGAAGTCTGATTTTGTACAGGAGTTAATTTTGATGTCTTGCAGTTGTAAGATCTGTGAACCACAATAAAATGTTTCAGTTGAAGAACTTCTCAATTACTGGAAGTGTATTTAGCTTTTGTTGTAATTTTAAATTTACTTTAATGTCAGGTTTCAGATCAATAATTTCCAAGGGATTTGGGACATACAGGAAAGAAATTGCATATGTTTGGATGAAATACATCTCTCACACCAGAACTGTATTAAAGCCCTTTTCCAGAAAGGGTAAAAAAAAAAAAAAAGAAAATAATTGATTTCTTGTTACAATTAGATTGAGCTCCTGTAATCACAGTATTGAAAGTTCCCCCAAAGCGTCCTGATGTTAAAAGTACCTTCATCAGAGCTTTCATTATTATGCCCTAGAGGAATAAATATTCAATAAACTGCACCCAGATTATTAACCAGAACTTCAGCAAAACAATTTGCTAACACAACCAGATAAATCAAGCAAATGTCATGCAAAAGAAGCCAGGCAAACCCAGTGCCCTGTTACAGGGAGTAGCCCAAATATAATCTTCTGTTTCAGAGTTCTGTCACGATGGTCTGGGGGAAAAAAAAAAAGTCAACTCTGTATTTTGTTAGTGTTGCCAAATTTTAATTCTAACAGAAAGATTTGAAAGTGAAGTTTGGTTCTAGAATAATTTCACCAAAAGAAAAATCAAAAATATTACCTAAAAATTAATATTAAATAAAACGCTCATAAATTGTCATATTGCTGGGAAAAAAAACTGTATAACATTGACGAGCCAGATGAAACTACACTGTATTTGCTATTAATTCTGAAAAAAAACCCCCTATAAATCTGAGAATATTTTAGACTAGATTAACATGAAGAAAATTAGCTTCAGAACACAGGAAAGTCCCTAGTCTGGGGTATATAATACTTCAAACTACTCTGTGGTAGGGAATTATGTTCACTATGATGAGGACACAATAAGAAGTTATTTGCTATTCTATGGCTTCTTCCTCCGATTCTTTCGCATTTTATGTGTTGCCAAAACTGGAAATAAGAGTTTTGAAGTCAAATCAGATTCCTCTGTTTCTGATCCAAATTTCAACTTCTTTATGAAATGATATCAAATCATTTCCTCAGTAAAATAATTTTCAGTTTCAGTGAAAGACGGTCTTTTAAGAAGAAATGGAATAGACTGCAAGTTCTTTAAACAAATTATTTTCCGGGATAATAGATTTGAATTTACATGGCAAACAATTGTACATCTTGTGAAGGGAAAGGGAAGTAAGACTGTAATAAAACATTTCTGGAGTAGAATGCAATGTTGTATGAAGAAATTAATAGATCTCATTTTGTTAGCATAAAATTAAATTGTTAATATTATAAAATGACATTGTAAGTAGCAAAAAGGCTGCATTTTTTTTTTATTCACAGTAACATAGATTAGAATATACTGCCATTTTTTCACTAAATGTATCATCAGTTTATAGCATTTTGCACTACTGTCATCACTGATATGGTTCTTGTCCCTGAAAGTGGCAGCAAAATTGATTATGAACACTCAAGATTTCGTGAAGCTGATTGGAGAAATTAATGGATTTATTTTCATGAGCTGGAGAGCACCGATTTCAGCCAGTACCATCAGCAGATCAAATGTGGTACTGACTTTCCCACCAAAGTGTCCTAAATTATTTGATTTCCAGATATCCAAAAAAATTGTCAAATGCACAGACAAAAAGAAAGATATGGGTTTTAAAAACTCAGTCCTTCAGAACAAAACTTGCAAGAAGCAAAAAGCAAAGGTTTTGATGCATGTACTATTTAGTGTGAAACTATCAAAGGATTATCAAAATATGTATAAACTTTGACATTTTGTTCTACAGTTCTTCTCTTCAAAATAATGGCATAATTTAAGTTTCTTGGGTTTCTTGTCTTGAAATGATAAATTTATAAGAGATTGGGTTTGCAGGGAACTTGCATTTTGAGTTATGTTCCAAACATTAAAATATCAAAAAAAATAGAATTTTAAAAATTAAAACTTCAAATATAATAGATACTTATTTTTAAAAAGAGGTGAAACTAAAGGATTGAGACTGATGGTGATTTTGGATCTCATGTACTGACATACCTATTTTAAAGATGCATTCATCTATAATGAGATTATATTTTATCAGGATAAATTCACAAAGTGGATGGTTACTTTTCTTAGATTAGCAGAACAGCCTTTAAAGAATAATCATGTTCTTCATGTACATTTTCTGTTCCCTTTCTGCCATTGAAAAGGAAATATTTTCTTATATCCAACCCCAGTTTTATTCACGATCCACATGTCACCCAGTTTTGATAATCGCAATAATGAAAATATTTGACTTCTTTTGTGAAGAATTGGAGGATTCCTTCCAGTGTATGTTAGGGTTTTATTTCTGTTCTCAGGATTTGGCACATTTACTGCTGATTTCATGTTTTTCACGCACGTGGAAACTGAACTTTATGCTGTGGATTCAGACAACCTGCTTTCCTGCACAGATCACGTTTCTAAAATTTTGCATTTTATGTAAATAATATTCTATTTGATGTCATCTACCCTTGCCAGCTCACATCAAGAGCTTTGAGAATGATTAATTCTTGTTCAAGGTTAGAAAACACGAGAATTCCTCTCACATCTCTGCTCACAGCTTGGCAACCCTGGTCACAGTTCAGGGTTATCTCAGAACCAGCTCTCACAAAACACAGAATATCAAATACAGAGGCAAGTTTACTGCTTGTCCTCATTATGTTTCATTCATGTGGTACATGGAAATAGGAGATATAATCGCAGTAATAGTGTAGACCTTAAATCCCCTTATTAATCCTAAAGGCCTTGACCCACACAAGTTTAAAGAGCTGCAGTCTGTATGCAAAGTCCTCTGCACTCCTGGAATGAGAAATGAGCAGACGGGTCCTACAAAGATCCCATCTCATATAAAAAAGAAAGGCAGGAAGAATTACATATGTTAAATTCTGATTGACTCTGAAGACGTAAGCCTAATCCATTTTTTTCCTGGAGGTAAGAAAGAGGCTTAATGAGATTATATCTGCCTCTCCCAGAACAAGTAAGAAAGAAGATCTGCTTTTATGTCTGCAACAAGCCTGAAAAGGAGGAAAAATAAGACATAATTTGTCACTAAATGCAGCCATTTGGGTGCAGTATCAGCCTCTGTAATTAATGAAGGTCGCTCACTTTAACTGTTCTTCCTGTAGTACTTGCAGCCTTATGGAAAAGTACAGGTACATTTTACACCAAAGCTGGTCTTTTGCAGCAGTTCTGGGAGAAACTGTGGCTATTCAGACCTTAAAGCAAGAGCTACACTTTCTGTAAATTCTGTATAATTAGTAAAACACTGCACCATTCCCCGGGCTTTAAACTGCGAGGTATTTCTGTCCCATTAGGACAGCACACTTGAGCAAAGAGCAATCCTTTTCTGAAGCCATTGGTGTGAAGACATCAGAGGGGAGATGGAAAAAAAGCCTGTTTTTCATTCCAAATACACACTTTGCCCTGTGATGAGCCCACCCTGCAATGCCAGCTCTTCCATTTCACTTTTTGCCACCTTCGAGTTACGATTGCCCACAGGACCTCACCAGCAGACAGCACATCCATGGAACATGGTACTGCTTTGAAAATCTTGTCTCAGGGCCAGGACTTTTAAAACTGAAGTCCTGAAAGAGCACACCTGCAAGGAAAAAAATCTGTAAGAATGAATACTGAGAAAATCCACATTTTCTCACACCATTAGTGTGCCTGTTTGAACAAATAAAACCTATCAATGCACAAAAAGGTCATTATTTTTGCCCTATCTTCATGATCATTGAGGCTGTAGAAGTATTGAAATGATTATGGACCATATGAAGTACTTAATAAAACAGAAAGAAAAAACCATCATCTTTTCTGGGTGAAGAATGTGGTAGAATGCTATTGTAAAACTCTTGTCTAATAATGCTTAAAATAAAGGCAACCTCATGTAGAGCTCAAGAAGAGCATTAAGAAAAATATATACCTTCAAAGTTTTTCTTCTTTCTGCAAACTCAGAAGGACACATTCTTTCCATATATATATATATATATATATATGTATATATACACACACACATATATACATCTATAAATATATATGTATGTAAATATAAAAATAAGTCCATTGAAGTCAATCCCTTGACTATTCCAGACTAACTGCAAAATTGATTGAGAAGTAGCCCGAGAGGTACTTAAAGTATCCTTATAGAAAGGATGGTTAGTTAGCATTTAAATAAATCCATACAGATGGGATTTAACAGCAGTGTTCATCTGTACTGTTGTTTTTAAATTATTCTTGTGGCTGTTTTTCAGAAATAGTCAAGAAATTCTGTATTGCTGTTGGAATGACTTAAGGATCTTAAATAGAGATTGCAGGCATTTGGAAACTATAATAACTTGCAAACATGTACTAGATATTGTGAAACAAGTTTAGCAACATGGATTTCAGAGAGGTGACAAGCAGAGATTATATTGTTATTATATTGTCAAAGGAACAATATATACCCTATTCTCCCCTATTTTCCTATTTCTGCTTTTCATATTTGGGTTGGTTTCCTCATAATTATTAATCTCTGCCTGTTTATCTGTATCCCCCCCTTCAACAATAACTTTTGATTCTTCCCAGTTTCACAGATAATAGAGGTCTTACATGCTATTATATTTTTTATTATTTACAGAAATAGGAAGCAGATGAGAGGAGATGGGCTGCAAATACCTGAGATGTGAAGAAAGCCGAGCTCATGCACTGCTGGAAAATGAGAAAAAAGGAGGCCTAATAATTGCACATCCCTAAAGTAAAACTTCAGCAGCTCTTTGCAACTGCTTAGACACAAAAATCAATCACCTACAGCGCCTCTGTCCTTAGGAAAGCAGAGTTCATTATACCCAGCTCTTAGAGAACATTAATTCTCCCTAAGTGGGATTTACTGGCTCTACCTGTACCTATAAATAAAATGGGTCAAGGCTTTTTCTCTGTCCAAAACGGACAAGTTGCACAGGTTTCATCCACACAGCTAAAATCTCTTTCCTTGCAAAGTGTGCCTGAGCTCAAACCACCTAAGGGGACCCTCCCGTACCCGGGAATTTCTTGGGAGGAGGGGTGGCTGCTCACAGACCAGAACTGCACCAGGAACCATCCCAATGAGCTGAAAAGCACAAGTGCACGGCAGCAACTGGGCTGTGTCCTCGTCCTGATTATAGATGGCATAAACCATCTAACCATCTAACCACCTAAACCATCTAACCATCTAAATTTCAAATCAAACTCAGTGGCACCTTCAGTCCTTATTGTTTTCTGAGCACAGGCAAAGCACTTCTGTTGATCCCTCTTTGGCTTTCTGGAAAGTTCTTGCAGTTTAGAGCCAGTTTCTTTCTTCCAATACTTTTTCCCCCCATGAATTATAGAATTGCTCTGATTTCCTTCTTTCAAGTGAGACCCACCTCACCATCTCTCATTAAATGTAACTTCACCTTTCTCCTCCTTTCCCCCTTTGGACACCCCTTATTACAAACCCACCAGTGGCATTCATTTCCCTGATGGGTTGGCAGGTTAGCATGAACATTTTAATTTCTTTAGCTTGATTTGGGAAAGCTGTCTGTTTGTCTGCTTGTTTGTTAATTCCACAGCCAGCAAGAAGCTGAAGTCAAGTGTTTCCACCATTCTTTAGTACACTGTCCTGCAGCATTCCCATGTGTGTGGTCAGTTGTCCAGGTTTAAAGGCTTGGAGTTCTGTCTTGCCAATTAAGCCCCCAAAAAGAGTCTCTAAGCTCGTTTTTAGGTTATTTCTACTAAATAATTGCACACTGATGAGCTCTGCACTGGTGAATTCCCCAAACTGCAGCAATTACTGCTGTGACAGTGGGAGCCCTGAAGTTTCCAGAGGTGAACTCACTTGTGCTGTTCTCTGTCGAAGTCTGATCCCGAGCCGTTCCATGTCTGGAAGTTCAGTCAGTCTGCCAGGAATGCCCTCCCACTGAAAGCAGAGGGACTACTCTGGTTTAAAAAGCTGTGATTTCAGTTAAACGAAATTTAAAATATATTGTCAATTGCTTGCTTGTATTTATGCACAATTCTTTCACTAAAAACAACAGAATGAGCAAAGCAAGAATTAGTGTGTTTATTTGTTTGTGTCCCTCAAAATTTGTGAAACAGGGACCCCAATTCCTGCCAGAATTTTTGACATATATAGCCTATTTTAAGGAGTAGATATATTTTAAAATAGGCCATGATATACATGTAACTTATGTATAGTCACAGCTGATATAATGGGATTATATATATGATTACTTGTGCAGTAGAATCTTTCTGCTGTGCCATGCACAGATGATAAAGTAAGAGGGATTCAGATTACTCAATTTTTCTTTTAAGCAGCACCTTTTCTGAGCCACAAATACATGGTTTAGTAGTAATTGATTTTCTCTGGTAGGGTGCATGGATTACATCCTAGCAATAGAAAAGTAGTGTTAAACTGTCAGTTATGCTAAATATCAGTTTTCATTGTCACAGTGGTTTTGGGCTTCTTGCTAAGATTATTTTCATCAATAAAACCGTAATTTTGCTTTGATCTATATTTATTAACTTTTCCTTCCTTCGTCTTTAACTTCCCATACACTAGCAATCTGAACTCAGCTCTGTTTATTTTTATTTTTACCACACTTTATATAATGTTTTAGCGGACCCTTTTTTTATGCAGCAGATGCTTTTCTTGCTGTGTGTTGATTAATCATATTTCATACCATTAGCTCCCCCAGAGCATTTCACACTCCGTGCTCAATGGATAAAGTATATCATAAACTGCATTATCAGAGCCCAGATAAACATGTCTATCTTTTACTAGCTGTGTTATTAACACTCCAAGCTGCATTTCTGCACTTACAGCTGCCATTATGAATATGTTTACTGTTTTCATAGTAGTGCTTTCCCTGTTGATTTGGTAGCAGTTTATTTCAACACGTTCAGATTACCCCAGAAGTTAGTAGTTTAGTGGTATTTACCTAATCATTGCAGATTTTTGATATAGCATGTCCTTTGTGAACGTACAGCTCCAGTCATCCCTAAACATGAACATTTGGGATGGGATTTTTACGGTTAAGTATTTGTGTCCTTTAATAATTTTCCTTTTACTTCAGTTTTTAGTGTTATTAGATTTAGTAGTTTAGTTTTACTGGTTTTTCTTTCAAAATGCCTGGGTATGCCAAAGAATCATCTAATGCCCAAGGCAACATCTGATAGCTAAGGCTGTCTTAATTTTTATTTTGTCTGGTAAATAAGTAGAAATACTTTTTTGTTGTTGTTGAATTCTTCACAGAAATTCCAGTGATCTTGAGATACTCGATGCTAAAGGCACTGGGGGATTGGTATTTCTGCTACTGCTTATCCTATCTGCTCTTTTTGATCAGAAAATTTAAAAGGTTTCTTGTTTTATGAAGTTGATTTTTAATGTTTGTTTATCATTTACCCACAGGCAATTCATTTTCAAATCTGGAGTCTCACTTTTTATATTCTCCAGGTTCTGATCCACCCAGCAATGGAATTTTCAAGGTTTTCAATAGAGTTTGGCCTGGAGACTCACCATAGACTTCTCTTGCTTGTTCATGTATTTCTGAATCATGAGAAGTCTCATTTCTGCATCCAAAAGGGGAGGTAAGGCACGTGTTTCTTTTTGTTTCATTCTTCTTTTTGCAAAAGAGCACCACTTTGCACTTGTTCCACTGGTATAGCAATATGTAATTTTTTTGTTGGGGTACATGTTGTTGATTGTTGAGGTTTTGCTCCCTTTGACATGACAATACAAAACACAATTTAGTTGTTGCCAAGGCAAAGCAGTTTTTGGAATGCAAAGGCCTCAAATTCAGGTCTCTAAGGATATGTATTAATTTGCTATGCATTTCTTCCCTCAGATATTCCACTTACAAAAGAGATTCCTCACACCACCAGCACTTCAAATGCAACTTTTCCACTATTACTTGAGAACTAAAGCTCAATCCTTGCTTAAGGAAGGACGTGGAGCTGCTGGAGCCAGCCCAGAGCAGCACCAGGGTGAGCAGAGGGATGGAGCAGCTCTGCTGGGAGCAGAGCCTGGCACAGCCGGGCTTGTGCAGCCGGGACAGGAGGAGCCTCGGGGTGACCTCACTGTGGCCTTGCAGGGCCTGAAGGAGCCGCAGGAAAGATGGAGAGAGACTCTTGACAAGGGATGGAGGGACAGGACACAGGGAATGGCTTCGACTGCCAGAGGGCAGGGTTAGATGGGATATTGGGAAGGAATTGTTCCCTGTCAGGGTGGTGAGGCCCTGGCACAGGTTGCGCAGAGGAGTTGTGGCTGCCCCTGGATCCCTGGAAGTGTCCAAGGCCAGGTTGGACAGGGCTTGGAGCCGCCTGGGATAGTGGAAGGTGTCCCTGCCCATGGCAGGGCTTGGAACTGGATGGACTTTAAGGTCCCTTCCAACCCGGGCCATTCTGTGATTCTTTGATTCTACATTCCAACGTCGGTTTTCAGGACTTATTTTCTAGATGTCATGATATGAACACTCTTGCTTTCTACCTCCTTCTTAAAAGAGCTTGTGTTTAATGTCCTGTTTCATGTTTGGAGTTTATTTCTCTGGACCACCACGTTCTTGGTTTTCTTTCCTCCCACGTGAGAGCTTTCAAACGCCACCTTAATGTTTCTGGGCTGTCTTAGTCACTCTCATATGGTTCCCTCGCTTCTGAGTGAGCTTTTTTTTTTAGATGTTGGTACTATTTTTTTGTTCTAGTTATCAGTATGCGTTTGGTAAAGCATGAGTAAAAATACGATGGTAAAAGTATCAAGCAAGCAGAATTTCCTGCAGAATAGGAGCCTTACAGCTTACAGGTGATATTCATGGCTTAGGGACAGCTTTGTTTCCTACCTGCTGTCCCCACCTGCCTGGGGCCTCGTTGGTTGCTCTTGTTCACGTGGAAACTACAACAGCCTCTGGCTCACCAGTGCCATTCCCATCCTCTCAGGCTGTTCCCCTGGAGCCAGATGGAATTTCCTCAGCAGGATGGTTCTGCTTCAAATCTCCTAATACTGTTAAAGAAAGGAGTACATGAGGCTGTCTGGTTTTTTCTCTAGAAAATAAAGTTTCACCATAGGGGAAAAGAAGTTGGTAAACACCTTAAAAAGTACATTTTAAAGTTTTTGTTTTCTTGGCATACCTTCATAAGTGTGGCACTTCCTTTCCTCATTATTGAACTTGCAGAAATAACAGTTTGAAAAGCAAATGCTGTGCAAGTTTAAATATATAAATATATACATCCATCCTTCCATACATATATATATGTGTATATCAACACTTTCCAGGGCTGTTCCTTCTCAGTTAAAAATGATTGCTGAAGGGAGTAACACACCGAAATGTAGAAAAATAAAATAACCTTTTAAGTCACAAATTTAGTTATTTCAGTGACCAAGTGACAGGTGGATTGAACTGAGGTTGTGTTCATGCAGTCTGACTTATGTTTGTTATTTTGAATAATTGAAGGAAGTAATTAGAAAACAGCTTTAGACATATCAATGGCAATCAGTACTCACAGTTAATATAATTTTGTGACTAGAATTAATTCTGTGTTTGTCAAAGCAACATTTTGCTTGCTTGCTGTGAGTATTATCTTGGTATTTTACAAAAAGAAAAAGATGGAAAACAAGAAGGCCTTTAAAAAATTCATGAGGACCTCTCCTAAAAAATGAAAGTACCATTTGCTAACTCAAACAATTCAGTCTGTATAAATTATACTGTATATTACCATCCCTCACAAAACCCTATTCAATCAGTTCAGTTACATCATTCCATCATCATTAATGGTCCATTACCTTTACTGTGTTTTCAAACCACTGGTTTCAGGCAGCCCAACTTCACTATTGGAAAATCTCTTTTTAAATCATCTTCATCACCCAGTTCAACACATTCCAATCTGACACATTAACACATCAGAAAGCTTTATTGCCTTATTATCCAACTAGCAGAAGAAAAAAATGTAATTCACACATCCATAGGATGAATTAAGTCTAATAGCACGAACTCCCTGCTAGGAAAACCTCTCAAGGCACTCAGCTCCCTTCTGCTAAAATGCTCAGTAGTGGTTAACACTTGAGATTAAACTAATCATGATTTCCCTCATCAAAATCTCTTTTAAAAATTACCTAAAGATCCTATATTCTTGTTTATGTTTGTTTTATGGAAGCAGTAAGAAGGAAGGAGGTCCCTTTTTTCCAGAGGTCAGTGTGGACTGGCCTGAGCAGCATGACCATGCCAAGCAAGAAAAGAGAATTTCTCAGATGTGATGGGAAGATGCCCTGCGTGAGTATCTTGAAGCAAGCTCCAAAAATGCTTCAGGATCTAATCCTACATTCGAAAGAAAGAGGGCAGGATATTTGATTTTTTACTGCTGAGAACTAATAGGCTAAAAGTCGGCAAAGTTGATAATTTTTTATGAGAGTTAAAGATAATTCAGTGGCATTTATCTTAGCTGTCATTGTATGGATTCTCCCAGATGGGGAAAGGACCTGCTGACTCCCCTAGACTGCTGCCCTCACTACACACCTGTATTTTAATATCCTTCTGTGAATTTCCTCTACATTCTTCCTGTATTTTCACCTTTCAGTCACATATATTAGGGCAGTTTCCATTTGGCTTTTTCTCCTTGGCTTCCTCTTCCTTCCCTTTGCCTTATCTTCTCTTTCATCCCTCTTCCACACTTTATTCTTTCATGTAATCTATCATCTCACTTCCCTAGCCAGGAAAGTGCTCTTTCAAGCCCTTCTACAGACAGATGCTCTGTGTATCAAGAACTGAAATCGAACAGAACTTGCCTCAAATATTTGCTAAAATACCAGAAATTTCCTGTACAGACAACCAGGGTGGAAAGCAGAAGGAGAGTCTCACTTTTGGTACTCATTTGCTGCTTGTTTTTTGGGTTTTTATTAATCCTATTACTTCTTATGTTGCTTGTGACTAATGTTATCAAAATAGTGCAAAAATCACATAGATTCTGAAAAAAAAAAAGACTAGATTGGTTCACCCCTGATTTATGTACAAATTAAAGAAATGGCAAGTTTTCTAGCATCAGTATAATATTTTATTTTAGATTTCTTCCCTTGTTTTTTTCTTCTTTTTGTACTCTTCCTGCTGTCCAGCACCAATATAATCCATTTGCCATTTTGTATGTAGTATCATTCCAGGCTTGTGAGCTGAGGTCTATTACAAAAACTTTAAAAATAAGTTCAGTGTTTCCCAGTTTGAATTTGTAAATTCTCATGTGACCTTTACCAAATATGTTCAAAGTTTCGGTCTTTAAACTCCCACAACTGCTGCTTGTGAGGAATCAAGCCCACCAAGTGTTCTGGCTATTGCCCACACTGGTGATATTTGGAGCTTGCCCAAACTTCTGTGAGGTTTCCTTGCTCCATTTCTTCTCGTGGAATTAATGCTGCCTGAAGAAACAGATCCCAGACCACTCCAGAGCTCCTTCCTTCCCTCTCCTTCACCGATGGAGGAGAGCATGGGAACCACTGACAAATGGCAGGCCTTGCTACAGAAGTTTCAAGCTTAACACAGTAAAAAAAAAAGGATAACAAATAGAAAAATAAATAGCAATGCCTGGTGGTATCTCATATGCACACAAACAGCATTGTTAAATTTATGACTTGAATATATTTGCACTTCGGACATTAAAATTTATTTTTAGTAATATTTTTTTTCTTGTTTCCTCCAGTCCTACCTCTCATGACTATTTCAAAATCACACAAGACCATCAGAAACTAAGTCAGTAGGGCTTCATGCATGGATGCTTTCACAGAAATAAAGTAGGTTTTTTTTAAATGGTTGACCTTTTACTGTGGAAAGCACAAGACTTTTGAACAGTTTTTTTAATTTGTCTTTCTGTTCACACAGTTTTCATGAATATAACTAAAGGTGGACAAAATCATTGCCTAACCTATGTGCCAGAGTTACAAGTTTTTTTGAAAATAAACATGTAACCAGGATGGTTGAGAGCAGAGGGGGAGTACAGGGAAAGAGATGGGGAAAGACAGTGGATGTTGTGTGGAAGGTGAGCTAATGAGAGCAGATTTCTGCATTTCCACAGCAGTTCAGTAGCTATGCCAGAGCTTTGGGACCTGCTCTGTTCCTGGCTCCCCAGAACAAGACTGCATCTCCTGTATTCAAAAACATCCTCAGCATTCACGGTCCCATCTCTAAGATCTGATTTCCACAAGAATAAAACATGAGCCTCCGGGCTGGGGAAGGCAGAAAGTCGGGGAAAAAACACACGGATCCTGGTTTATTTATTTTCCAAACTAAAGTAATTCACGTCAGTGGTATGGGAACGGAGACGAGAAACTCGTCTGGCAGGAGCCCCCAAAAGCTTAATTAGTCGTTTGAATTTGTGAAAATCACCCTCAGCCTCCCACCAGATTTTCTCAAAGACTTAAAGCTCTCCTCTCCACAGGGTGGAAACCTCTCTTCATCTCTACAGCCTCTCTCCCACAGGTGTTCCCTTGGACCCCAGCTGCGTGTTTTGAACCCGAGGCAAGATGTGACAGCACAATTGCACATTGAATTTATTTGACAAGTTGGGCTTTCTGCATGATGTACCACCTGACTTTTGAGGGAGCACCCGAAATTTGTATTCCCACGCAAACTGAACTTGCAGAACTTCAAATTTCCCCGTTCAGCAGGGTTTTTATTAATCCACAATGGAACCTTGCAATAGGGTTGGGGTTTTTTTTCTGTTATATATATATATTTTTTATGTTCCTGCAGGTTTCCAGAAAATATGTCTTTTTTTACAAATCATATTTAGAAGGTCCATTTGCAGCCAAGTACAAGCAGTCATTACACAGAACATGTCTGAAAACAATGATTCTGTATGACTGATGTTCCCAGGTTTCTTCTGTTGGATGACAAAGATGCAGGCCATCAGCTGTGCTCTTTTTCCACTCCTTTTCCTCATGGCACAGCCAACACCCCTGCAGTGATGCAAGGCTTTTGGGAGCAGCAAAAGGAGGAAAAGAATTCATCTACCGTGCCTTGGTCATAATGAAAACTGGGAGCACCAAATTCTGTGAGAGAAAGTGCCAAAGGGACCACGCTGGACTTCCTTGGGGTGTGAGGTTAAACAGGGGCAGCTGCAATGTCCAGCACATCCTTTAAACTCCTCTGCTGGGGATCTAGAGGTGAACAAGCTGGTAGCTTGGAGCTCTGGGGAGAAAAGTGGTTTATCCCAGTGAGTGCCAAAGAGCTGTGAGAACTTTGCCTCAGGTGAGGAGCGTTCACCTAAACAATGGGCAGCAGGAAGGATTGTGTTGATATTTGTTTCTTTGCCATCAGGGATTTTTGTTGGAGGGAGAAGTGCCTACAAAATTTATTATTTTTTATTAAAGAACAGCAGCGTGGGGGCTGAGCTTGTGAGCAGAACAGAAGTTTCTGGAGGCATTTTAAATCTTGAATCTTTTTCTGTCTTATACAAGAAACTTATTATTTAATATCCCTGAGCAACGAGGCTGCAGATTTTGCTTCTTATCCAAAGAGATGTTTATTCCACTTTTATAAAATTAAAATAAAAATCCCATAAAAGGCATAAAGCGTATGCAGTAGCACATTTGGAACTTAAATTTGCTTGTTCCATTTCCTGTTTTGTCAGCAGCAGCAAACCAGAAACTTGATGGTTGTTTTAAAGACAGATAATTTATTAAATATAAGGTAATGGTACAAATATTGCCTGGAGGAAAGAAGACAGACACACAAAATTCAGGCATGGACAGATGGGCTTCTAAACAGGGTTCTTATGGGAATAACAATGCTCTAGAGCTGGTTGGTTTTTTTTTTCCTTTATGGAAGAGCCACAGTACTTATAAACCTTTTAAAAACAAGCAGATAAAGAAGTGTTTCTGCATCAAAATTTGGTGTATGGAACATTAGAGCCCAGCCTGGAGTGTTGAAGAGAGCATGGAGGTTAAATCAGCCACTAAATGAAGCTGATTTTGTGACCAATTGAGACCTTATGTGACAGTAAAAATCAGAGTCAGTGTTGTAAACCACTACAAATTAACAAATGCAATTTGTGGTAAACACTAAACTGTAATACATCTGGATGTTCTCCTTTAGTTCCTTGGGAGTTTGGATTGTTTGGTTGGGAGTGTGTGTGCATATTTGTGTGTGCAAAGGAAGACGTGCTTGAAGGAAGGAATTACCAGAAAACAGCTAAATGAGTTGCTGTGTTAAGTTGTGGAAGGCTGCAGGGGTAGAAAGAGATCTTTAAGGCCCCTTCCAACCCAAACCATTCCATGATCCCGTGATAGAGACAAAACAGACAAAAACAGACACAAAGAAAGATAATTTGCAAGGAATACAATAAAAGACCTAGATAAAGACATTTTCCTCACTCTCCTCAGTTTCATTTCCTAAGGGACTTTTTATTCTATGTTTATTTCTCAATAAGGAGCTAGATCTCTGTCACAAACACATGCCCTGACAGTTTGTCATGAAAGGAGTATCTGGAAGGTTCATGTCTGCTTTCACACGAGGAGGGCAAATGACCCCCCAGACATCTATACCCTCAGGAAAAAAAAAAAAAATCCCTACTGCCAGTTCCTGACGCTCTTTTTAAAGCAACCTTTTTACTTTCATCATCCTGCCTTTCACACAGGGAAGATCACAATCTCTGTCCCCTGAGCCAATCTCACTCCTCTTCATGGCACAACAACAGCACAAGTTCTCCCCAGTTTTCTGCCTGCAAGAGCATGAGGCTGCCTCTAATTTGGGACCTGCTCCTGAAGGGAGCTGCACTCTCAGCTCTCACCGATATCAAATGGGGCAGAAGGGATGCAGAGGATTGAAACCCTGCCACTGCCGTTCTGCAATGGGCTCTTAAAAGGACCTGTCACGTCCTAACTGCTCTGATCATTAGAATTTTCTTCCAGCAGTGACCATCCTGCCCACTTTGCACCAGGATACCCATCCAAAGAGCAGGTTTTCCTGGGAACACAAAACTCTGGACATCACCCGAGCCCCTGAAGCACCTTTCACCTTCTCTCTTCTCTGTGCTTGGCCTAAGCAGTCATTTCTGCCTCAGCTGCTTTATTTCAGTCCACATCCCAGCAACTACATGACATTTTGATAAGCATGGCAGTATTTCCAAAGAGGCAATATGGGGGTGACCATTGCAGGGGAAAAAAAATAGCCCCCTAATTTAAAACTGGCTGATCTCTTTCACTGTTTTGCAAAAGATGTCGTCTAAAGTTTCTAGGTTCTTACACTTCCTTATTTCTGGATTTCAATTTATCATAATCTGGGGTGATGCAATCTCTGCAGATGCCTATCACCTTGTGGCTTTTTAGAAGGCTGGAATTTATTGTGATAGAAGTGGCTGGGAGAGATGTATCACCAGATGTACTTTCTGCTGAATTTGAAGTGCTATGGATATAAATATATCTTCTCTGACCTTCAGAATATTAGACTGCTCAATGTTGTATAACATGATTATCTGTATTTTTCAAGGTGTTATGAGGAGAAAGGTTTTTTTGCCATCTTTTAAGAAATGTTCTTCATTAAAGAAGGTTCTACACAACCTATAGAGAAAGAAGGCTAAAATTAGTTTAGGAAAAAAATAAATCCTCAATCAAATTGCCATAAAAATGAGGACAAATAAGATAATTTCCTGTTCATAGATTCAGAAATAATTAAGGAAATGAGAAGGAAAAAGCAGCTCTTTGATTGCAATCCCAGCAAAATTCTGGGGAGGATCATTTAATAATTCATATTTATTTAAATAGGAACAATATACTGTCCTTTGTCTTTATTTTCATCCCACTGTTCCAGGAAACAGTTGATTAACATACGGCTCTGCCCTGACTGAGAAAACAAGGGTGTTTAATCTGTAAACTTACATCTGTGAAAACACACCAGAGGATATTCACAGTGGAAACATCCAACTTGTTTCACAAACAAATTGTACCTGTATGCACTAAGATGAATGTGTTGCACCATTTTAGGCAGACACACGTATGAAGACGTGTATGAAGACATATATGAAGATATATATGTCATAATTGTTCACATATGTAAATTAAACCCATGTGTGCATTAACCAGCATTTTGAAGAACGCTTTCCAATGATATAATCTACAATTTCAATGAGCAAAGGAAAGCTTAACTCAAAAGGGTTGTGATTTCCTTCTGGCAGAAAGCCAGAACCAAGGGTAGGAAGCCAGCGTTTCCAATTCTCAGACCACAGCTCGATCCATCAGGCTGTGCTGTCTCAAAACACCACTCACCACCAATTCATTAAAGCCAATATTATTTTGTGCACTTCAGAGGTGAAGCTTTGGCAGTTTCACAACGATATAAGGAAAAGCACTTTTAGATTAAAATGTTTATGCTCTGTTCATTTGCATATAGGTCAATCTATTGAATAATGCATATTCTCTTCTGCTTATTATCAGGAGTCTACCTAGAGTCTCCCCTTGGATAAATTAAGCAAATCTTGAAAGCCCACAGAAAGAAAAGAACAGGCAGCTGCTTTAAAACTTTTTGTTTCCCCCAAGAATTATTTTGATGACAATTAAAAATGAATGTGTTAGATGCCCAAAAGTGTTTCCTGTCAAAAGAGAAACTGTCTTGCATTCCAGTATAGATTGTTCTGAAATTTGTTCTGTGATTCTAATTTATATTTTTGTAGCAGGGTGAGGGGTGATTTCACACAGTTACACAGTTTGTTTGTTGACCATTGCAAATAAACACCTTCAGAATAAAGTTTTGCAAAAGTATTTTGGAAGTGAGTAACCTGTGTATAAATATAAAAGGAAAACATACAGATATAAGTAAACACAAATATAAAGCTGTAAAACCTCTCCTGAATTATGTATCGTGAAGAGGTGACTTCAGTGAAGCCTGGTACTGAAGGTCTCTGCTGGCATAAAAATAAATGTGAGGCCAAAGTCTAAAATGATTGTGTTGCCTCCTTGCAGATGTCAGAAGTTTGGCCTGAAGAGTACACTTTGCATGTTCTTCTGTAAGTTAAAAAAATGAACAATATTCTGTGAAAAGAAACTCTGTAGTTAATGTGACCTTACATATTCTCCATAAACCCCAAATTTCTGGGTGTTTCCACAACAGTGATAATTTACTGAGTCACAACAGAGAAATCACCATCCCCTTTGGCCACGGGTCAGAACATAATTTCCAGTTTCCCTACCAGCTCCTCAAGCTCCCTTACAGGCCTCCACATGGTTTGCTTTAATCTCTAAGATTGATCAGGGAAAAAAGGACAAAACCCAAAACCACTTCCAGGGAAATCCCTTTTCTTTCGTCTAATTGCACCTCACTGTTATTACAGACTGTTTGTTAACCAAGAACAAATTTCTAATCAAAGGCTAATCAGGATAACCTTATCAACTTTTCAGTGGTGCCAGGGGCAGGATGAGGAGCAATGGCCATGAACTCAACCACAACGAGTTCCACCCCAACGTGAGGAAGAACTTCTGCCCATGGAGGGGGCAGAGCCCTGGAACAGCTGCCCAGGGAGGGCCTGGAGTCTCCCTCTCTGGAGACATCCCAGACCCAGCTGGGTGTGTTCCTGTGTCCCCTGCTCCAGGTGACCCTGCCTGGGCAGGGGGTTGAACTGGATCATCTCCAGAGGTCCCTTCTGGCCCCAGCTATTCTCTGAGTGTGCAGACTAAAATTCCAGATCTGCTCTTCATCAAATGGCATCAAGGAGATGTCCTATCCTTACCTACTCAACAAACTTGTACTAGGAACTGTATTTAAGAGACAGAAATAATTTTATTAATGGGGGCATGATGTAATTAGGGTGGTTTGGGTGTTTTATTTTTAATTTATGACAGGAGATTTTTAGTGGGTTTTTTTGTTAGGTTAGTTTTTTTGAGGCATTGTTGGCATGTTTGTATTGCACTCCTGCTTACATTCAAATTATGTATTTCCTGTTACTATATACATTAACATGTGATGTCTCTCAAACATGATAATCTTCTAATATCGAGCTTTGATACCAAAGGGTGCATCTTTCACTCAGAACTGAGCACGGGGAGGCCCTGGCACAGGCTGCCCAGAGAAGCTGTGGCTGCCCCTGGATCCCTGGAAGCATCCAAGGCCAGGTTGGACGGAGCTTGGAGCAGCCTGGGATAGTGGAAGGTGCCCCTGCCCATGGCAGAGCTTGGAACTGGATGGGCTTTAAGGTCCCTTCCAACCCAGGCCATTCTGTGATTCTTTGATTCTATGATTTTATCCTAGCAAAAAAATCTTTATGTCTGTGGTTTCCTAAAAGCACAAGTTTCAGAAATATTAAATATTAGGATACCAGTGTCATCCAGTCAAGATGCAAAATCCATTTTGTCTTGAAGTAGCATGGAGAAATGATGAAGATACAGAAACACCCTGCACACTCTCATGATAAAATACTAAACAAGGAGAATATAGGAGAAAATATGGTCATTTAACCACATTGTTGAATAGGTCTAATCATCAGAATTTCCAAAATTGGAAGGGACCCTCAAGGATGATGGAGTTCAACCCCTGGCCCTGCACAGGCACCCCAACAATCCCACCCTGTGCATCCCTGGGAGCGTTGTCCAAACGCTCCTGGAGCTCTGGCAGCCTTGGGGCCGTGCCCGTTCCCTGGGGAGCCTGGTCAGTGCCCACCACCCACTGGGGACAGAAGAACCTTTCCCTGCTCTCCATCCCAAACCTCCCCTGACACAGCTCCAGCCATTCCCTGGTTCCTGTCTCTGCTCACAGGGAGCAGAAATCAGAGCTGCCCCTCTCTGCTGCGGGGTCTCCCCTCCGTGTCATTTCTCATCTTGGCAGCACTGCATTTTTGTACAGCAGGACCTGAGTTGTGTGGCAAAGTCCTCTTTGAAGTATTCGAGGCAGAAGAATAAAATAATTCCCAGAAACGTGCAATTATCCCACCAATATTACACGCATCAATGTTTAAAAGGGATTTGTAGAGCAAAACATTTTGTTCATTATAGTGTATTGCTGAAAACTGTTCTGCACGGAATAACTCTAGATTAAAGCTCATTAACCTAAAATGTAGAAAAATAAAAAGTAGTTAAAAGATGATATAATTTTTCAACGTTTTAAATATTCTTAGGTTTCAGCAACATCTCCTCCCATGCCCTGAATTCGGATTTATCCACTTCAAAATATCCTCCCTGCTTGCATAACACTGATTCTTTATGTATAATTAAAAATACATAAATAAATAAAAATCCTGCTAAACAAATACTTACAAATCTCTAAAATCCTTGATGATCCAAAAATAATAATAATAAAAAAAGAGCTGGCATAATGGGCTACTGTACATAATCTGCAAGGTTTATGAAAAACATCCCTTTGTTACCCTTCAAGTGTTCATAGCAAGCACATTTACAGCAAGAATTATCATTTCAAAAATGCTGAAAATTGAGATGAAAGCATGAAAGTACATTACTTTGACCTTTAATTTGCATGGGCTGCCCCCTCCTGTATCAAATACTAGCATTTCAGACTGAATTTCTGGAATTTTGTTGCAGTCTTCAGAGTTCAGTATATTAACAATTATACAATGTCAATAAGTTGGTTGAAACAGAAGAAGTTTCAGGTAATTACAAAACCCAAAAGCATTCCAGTGATTTCAATATTATCAAACTATTACTGTTGCCTGTTTTGCAGCCTGTAAACAACTCATCCTGCATCCACCTAATGGTAGATCCACTTCTAAAATTACTGAAATTACCATATTTTGCCCCCTGAACTATGAAGATCAAGGCTGGTGGTGAGGGGAGAAAATAAAATGACATGTCAGCCTCCTGCAGTAATCCATACCAGTCTGTTCCGGGCTAAATGACAAAGCTGTTGCTAAAAACTCTGTCAAAATTGTACAGATCAGCAAGCCAGCTCCTTCCTGCTTCTTGGGCAGGAAGCATTTCAGTGATAAAGCAGGTAAATGCCTGTTAGTTATTTTATTTAACATCTACGTGCACACCGTCTCCCAGACAGACATCTGCTTTCACCTGTTATAAAACACTTGATTCTGATCCACAGTTTTCCACTCTGCAGCTGAGTAGGAGCCCTCAAGAAGAACATTAGGTGCAGATAATCAATTCACAGGCTGTGCACATGCTTGAAAAAGGCACTCTTCACCACGAAAACCCAGCTAGAATATTTATGAAATTGCACACGCCGCTGCCATGCTCAAGCTGATTTCCTTCTAATGCTCGGTAATCCCCGATTCACACTCGGATTGTCAAACCCAGGAAGCTAAAAGCATATTGAGGGCTTGAAAAACGTCCTCCCCTTGTCTCAGCTGTTTAAGTCTGGTGCCCTGGTGCTCAGATTCAATGAAACTACACATGACTTCTCTGGCTTTCTGTGAGATTTTGGCAATTTTGTTGTTGTTGTTGTTTGTACTCATGGGTCCAAGAAGAGACATTCTGCTTTTCAGAGCTGGCTTAATTACACCTGTTCTTTCCAACAGGCATGTGAGGCATTCTGGTTTCCTTGCTCTCTTTCTTGATTTGCTGCTGTCTCTATCACACCAAAACTCTCATTACCTCTCTTTCATTTGAACAGCTTCCTCCACTCTTTGCTCCAGTCACCTTTTCCCTGCAGCTCTCTCTTAGTTTCTCCATAAGTTTCACCCACAAGATGCTTCCCCTTTCTTACTCCTAAAGCTGTAAAACAAGCAAGTGAACCTCACACTTCTGTCATTCAGATCATAAAAGTGTGAATAAGGCTGGGGAAAAAAACCATAAAGGAATGGTAAGAGCTTTCCCTTAGAGATCAAGTGTCTCAGGCGGGGGATAATCATTTTCGTGTCTCTCAGACCTGGAATTTATTTGAGATGCCAAAAAAAGAGATCTTTAATGTCCCTGTGTAGTTCTTACAATATGTGAAGACAGTTTCACTTAAATGGTGCTGTAATTCTCGATTCTCACATGAAACACCTGAAGATCTGAGCTCCTCCTTGTCAAAAACGTGACTGCAACAGAGACGCTCCAGAGCTCTGCATAACAGAGCACTGAGACAAAGATGGGAGAAGCCAAAAATAAGCATTCAGTAGGTGACTCTGGCAAACTGGGGTGGCCTCACAGAAGCCTAAACAAGTTGCTTGTGGGTGCTGGAGTATTCAGAACACGATGGACACCCACTGTTGGTGTGACAGTGAGGAGGGAGATCTGACATTTTGGCTGAGAACAGGGGAAGATCTGAAGGCATTGCCGGTCTTAATAATGTACTTGTTAGAAAAAGCCCTTGAAGGTGGCAAGATCTGACAGGAGGAGATGTCTCCCTCTTGCCCTGAATCCCATATTCCCTTTACATTCATCCTCACAGGTCAAAACCTACAGTTACAGACAGGGTTTGCAACACAGAGATGCAGCTGCATCCTCTTGTGGGAACAGAGCCCAGAGGGAAGAACTCCCGTGGTTACAAACAGATTTTGTGAACTTTGTGATCCAGGAAACGGGATACCAAGTCTTAATATTCTTAAGATATCTTAAGGCAATCACTGGCTTAAACCCTGAGAATTCAGCTCTGTTTCTTCCCCGAAGAGTGGGGATGTATAAATGTCTCTTATGTCCTCTTCCCCTCATCCTAGATCCTCTACTGGAGCACAGCTTCTTGCAGCACTCTAGCAGGAAGAAGATTTAGGCAATGATTCTCTCTTCTAATGAACAGCTTCTGCTCATTTAGGCATTTTTCACTTAAGGGAATTTAGCTAATCCGAAAATCCGAATCCCAGCCTCTAGCAGTGCCCACACCACGGGGCCTGGGGAAAGACTGTGCTCCCGCTGCCTGCAGCAGCCAGGATTTAATTTGAGCCTGTCTGCCTGCCTGCTGGTGGGTGTGTGAGCTGAGATTTGGTCTGTGTGGTCGGTGGAAGAGCTCTGGCTCAAGCACGACTGAAACTCTGACATGGCACAGGTGGAGCACCAGCCCTTTCAGCTGACTGTGAGAACCTGTACACATCACTCAGCTCCTGTGAACCTTTTTGTAGGGGCTGGATATTCACTTTTTTCGATCCGAAACTGATATTCAGGTATTGCATTTCTGCACAGCATGTTTGAAACTGGATATCAGAGAACCATGGAATGGTTTGGGTTGGAAGAGACGTTGAAGGTCATCCAGTCCCAACCCCTGCCATGGGCAGGGACATCTTCCACTATCCCAGGCTGCTCCCAGCCCCTTCCAACCTGGCCTTGGACGCTTCCAGGGATCCAGAGGCAGCCACAGCTTCTCTGGGCAACCTGTGCCAGGGCCTCACCACCCTCACAGAAGAAGAAATATTTTCCTACGTGGATGTGACATGGCAGCATTAGTGACCTTTTTCAGAGATGCCATGAACATACTAAAGGTGTACAGAAGAGTCTGCCCCTGCTTTAGGCAATTCTTGGCTTTACTCTCTCATGTAATTGACACCACTGCAAAAATGACATCTATTCTGCCTATATAGGTGACTCACAAAAACTGTATATCACAATTATGAACGGTAAAACCCAAAAGAAAATACCTGCTCTGTGATCACACTGTATTTCTGGATCTTGTAAATCAGAAATGGTAATTTCTAGTTAGCTGATGTATATCTGGGTACCAGCAGAACATGGGACACCTCTGATGCACCTGCAGCTTTCCTCTCAGTGCAGCCTGCGTGTTTACAAAACAAAAACTAAACCAAAAAATTCTATTTTCTTGAGCAGAAATTTATGCAAAGGAAGAAGGAAACTTTTACAAGCAATCCAAAGTGAGATCTCGTCTCTTAATCATCACTGAATCATTTAGATTGGAAAAGACCCCCCAATTGCCTTAATTAAGGTTGGGCTCAATGACCTTTAAGGTCTTCTCCTGCACAAAGGACTACAGGATTCTGTGGGTCTGTGCATTCAGTCTGTGCACCTCGTACTTGACTTGAAACACCCCAAGTGTTTCCTCCCAAAATGATAGGCATGGCAATTTAAAGCAGCACAATGATCTAGCCAGGTGGGGTTTTATATTTGAAGGATCCTGGCTTGTTTTCTTACAAAAAAAGGTGCAGTCAGAGGCATTTCCTCCTCCAAGCAATGCTTCTCTAAAGCAAAGCTTAAATTCACCAAGTTTTACTTTTAAAAGCCAGAAAATTGGTTTCATTATCTCTAAATGCCACGGAAAACTTGCTTTAGCAGTAGTCAGCCTGGCTGTCTTTTTGTCTCGTCAGGCTTTGCAAGAGAAACAGAAAACAGCCTGGGAATGGGGTGCATTACTTTGCATTATGAAATCCACAGCAAAATCCCCATAAACCTGTGATCATCTTGTGTTTATATTTCCTCTCATTGTGTAGCCAGATACACTGGATGACTGCACCTTACAGGTGCTTTCAGCAGTGGTATTAAATCAGAGAAAAAAACTAATATGTCGTAGCTATGGGGAATGTGTAAAGCACAAATAAATAACACCTGTTTTTCATTACTGTATTAAATTATCAAACCTCACATAGGTAAAAATTTCTAGCAAAAAACAGAGGGAAATCAGGTGTTTCTGACTTCCTTTATTGCTAAATATCAGTGAAAAAAAAACCAAAAAAAAAAAAGGAAAAAAAAATGGCTTTCATCCTTCATCTTCAGAATTCATGAAAAACATTGAAAGCAGTTCTGGGCTAGACCCGCAGTCTGTGCTACTTGCTGCTACAACCCTTATCTCCTAATCTTAATTAAAGGATTATGGTGAAAATATTTGTTGCATTTCTGTCTCTAATTAATGTTACCTGTCTTAAGCACATGAGGCTTAAGCTAATACTGAAGCAGACATAAGCAATCTCAGGCAAAAATTAAACAGGGAATTTGGAGGGGCAGTTTGCACTTTAATCTAATGAAAACACCATGACTTAATTGGGGCAAAATCCAATTGCAACACATATGAGACAGCTAAAAGAATTTATATTTTATACATTGTCAAACAAAAGAAAAACTATTCAGGGAAACTCAAGCTCGAATCAGACTTTCACATGCAGAACAGTTTATACAGATCTTAAATAGTAAATGCACTGTTGTATCTCAAGAAAACAGACAATATCTAGTAATATTTATGACATCATGCTAACTGCAGGTAAGCTCTTCTCCATTTACTGTTTGTGAAGGGGTTTGGACCTTCCATGTGTGCCTGTGTTTTTATCCCAGTTTGAAGAGGTGGTACACTGGAAGATGGAGTTTGTGCTGTGTGCAGATCTCCCATTTCAACATTCCAGGTACCTCTGAAGCCGCTTTGACTCTGTCACCTTGGGCAGATTGATTCACTCTCAGATCAAGAAAAGTTTCTTGAAACAGCTTATGTCTAAAAATATGGGTCTGTATCTTATTATCACCTTGAATGTAACACTTGAGTTCTTTAGTTCAATTTATACCTGTTGCTTTTGCACAGGTGTGTGGAAGTAGTTGGCAATGTCACAGTTTCACACCAAGTGAATTCATGTCCTGGAACAGCACATTAGATCTTTATTTTAAAAAAGGAAAAAGAAAAGAAGTTGCCATATTTCCATATGTTTTATTCTTTTTTCTTAGAAGGTGTTATCAGAACAACTTGTCAACAGTCTGCTCTGTGGACAGGTGAGGGAAGAAGTCTGCTGATGTGAAAACAGCACTTGCTCTAAAATAGAGATGACAGATAAATGGGTGTACTCTGAGACAGAGCTTGAGTTCTGTCACTTACATGCATGTCACCATGTTAAAATGTTTTAGGAAAAAATACAGCATATTACGCCTTTCAGCTTCTAAAATTTTCCCCAAGTGCTAAAATCTTAAATAGGAGAGATTAGCATTTTTAATTTTGTCATATACATGTATATAATTACATGTCTAGTCCTCGGCGTACACACCCAGTCAGCATTTTAAGCTATAAGTTCCCCTGAGAGGTATTACACTTAGAAACTGCAGAAATAAAGGGTGGTCAGCATCTCACTACTAAAAGACCTGCAGGAAAAAAAAAAAGGTTTACGTGGTAACATCTTGCACACAGAAGAAAAGTCAACCTTTTCACACCTTTAAAATAAAAAGTTACTATACAGAGACAGAAAAAGGAATAGGGACAGGAGAAAGGAACAGGAGAAATGGACCTGCTGATTTATTGGCCAGGTTGGGCTGAACCATGGTGTTACGTGTGGGCCAAACTGAAATGTGACAAATTAAACAAATGAATCTAGCGGGGATGATGAGACACCAATAAATTGGTGCACAGGGCATGGCTGAAAGCACTTAGACTTCAGCTGTAAGACCGTGAAGGGAAGGTAAATCTCATCACTGTAAGCAGCTCACAGCAGATCAAAGATCAAATCTCAGAATATTGAGGGGCCTATTGACCTTAAGGGAGGGAAAGAAAGCCTTTTGTAGGCGTTCTTGGGGCGGTGCTTAGGGGGAGCTGCTGAACACTTCTTTTCCCTGGAGTCATCAGGAGACATCAGGAAAGTTGAGTCTGCCCCAGAAAAAGAGCCAGCTGCCTTCTCTGCTTCCCTGAGTTTCCATAATAATCTTGGGTGGAAGGCCAAGGGGAACACAGTGTACTTCCTGGTTACATGTTCATTCAATTAGCACATACTGAAAATCATGCTGGATTGCCAGACTCTGCATAGTAAAGTACTATTCTATAATTTTACAATAAATCAGGTCACTCTTTTACCGTGTGTGTGTCAGTATTTCTGTGTCACAGGCTCTCTTCCCACGCAGTTTACCTTTTAAAAGCAGACAGAGAAAAAATTTGAGAAAATATGTAGTGATAATACAGAAACTGTCAAAGTCTGATATCAAAGGAAGGCGTGCTTACATGTGGAAAACTAAACAAAATCAAAAAAAAAGAAAGGACCTTTCTGGATTCCTGTCACGGTTTGGACAAACTTAGGAGGAAGACTCAAAGAGCCTCCTTTGCAAAAGATAGTGTCCTAAAACTCCCTTCTACCCCTCCAGTAAGAATTTCTCAGAGGAAAGTGAAAAAAACCTATTTAACAAAACCCAGCTGCTGGG
>VZRJ01005004.1:120658-139512 GCA_013397565.1 Ptilonorhynchus violaceus
AGTAAGTTTTAACTCCCTCCGATAGGAGTAAAAGCAGCGCTGAAAACTCACAGGAAAAAAAATAAAGGTAAAAGTAAAAAAGTGTCCCTTCGCCTTCATCTATAGAAAACAACTGACTGGAGTTCTCTCCTGAGAATCACAACAAAGCTAGTGATAAGAACCTGGGATGTAAACACCTTCGAAGAAAACCAAAACACAGTGCCTGGCTTCTTGAGCCAGCTTAAAGACACAGAGTTAATATTTTTCCATTAAGCATCCATTATGATTGGGATATATAGCATCATAAAGTCACCCCAAGACAATTCCTTATAAACTAGACATGATTGGGACATACTGCGGTAGTCCCTTTTCATACTATTTCATGTCATTATTTAGATAATTTGATTATAAAGATGTATTTTGTTATGTGGATAGGGGCTGAGGAGTACCAAACAATGTTGCATTTATGCTTGGGGAGGAAAGAAGAACTTTACCCCATCCCCTAAAGTGCACCCTGGAGGAGTTAATAAGGAGAACATCAGTGATGGAGAGGATCCAGGAGAAGGCAGCCATGCAAAGCTGCTGCAACCACACACCAGCAGAAAAACACATAAACTACCAGTTATTGGGGATTTCTTACTGGGAGGAAACAAAACACCCATTTGCCATCCAGACAGTTTTCTCTAGAGTGGTTTCCCGCCTGCTGGGGGTTTGCTGATTCCTACAGATCTGCTCCTAAAATTCCACACAGGGTCCAACAACACTGTAACAAGGCAATTTAGAAAAGAGGCTGTGTGTCCCTTTGAGCGATATTAAAAGGATGTGGAGCACTGGTGGTGTTGTCTTCTATCCTTCCCGTCAGAGTCAGGTTTAGGAAGGAACAGGCGAATGTGTGGCCAGGTTTTGCCTCCTATTTTGGATCCTAGATCCTAGATTGAGGAGCTACCCTTGAGAAGATGTTGGGAGTGATGGAATTCACCTGACCAAGCAAGGCAAGAGGATCTTCAATGACCAGCTGGCCAGACTTACACAGAGATATTTAAGCAAAATGTAATGGGAAAGGGGGTGGAGTCTGGGCAACAAAGAAGTGTTGGATGCTGATGATGTGTTGGGAGCTATGAGGGAAACTCCTGCTAAACACATGAAGGAATTAGATGGTCGATAGCCCAGCTGAAGTGCCTCTGTACCAATGCAAGGATAATTTCTTGATCCAGGTGTTAGACACCCTGACCAGAGGAGAAGCATTGCTGGACCTTTTCCAACACGGAAGAACTAATTAGGGATGTCAGTGTTGGTGGTAGTCAATGACTATGGCCTGGTGTAACACACAACAGTGAGGGGTTTGGGCCAGGTGAAGGGTGGAGCCAGGATACTGAATTTTAGGAGGATGAACTCATGGCTTTTTAAGTAACTAGTGGATGGGATTTCCCAGGAATCCACTCAGTGAAAAAGGAGGAAAACAAAGATGGCAGGTTTTTAAGGGCATGTTTCTGAAGTGCAAGAGCTCTCAATTCCAGCAGGTAAAAGATTGGGCAACAGAGGCAGAGATAAGCATGGATCAGGAAGGACCTCCTGGTCAAAATAAAATGTAAGGAGAAAATACTCAGGTAATGGAACGAGGGATGTTTGTACTTGGGAAGAATATAGGGACACCATCTGGATGTGTAGGGATGGGGTTAGGAAAGGTAGGGCACAGCTGGAGCTGAATCTGGCAAAGAATTTGGAGAGTAATAAGAGCTTTTACAAGTATGTTGGCCGGAAAATGGGTATTAAAGAAAAGGTACTCCCTTGGTAAATAAGACAGGAAAGCTGGTGACAGCCAACATGGAGAACATCAAGGTACTCAACAATGTTTTTTCCCTCAGTATTCAGGAGTAATCCATCTTCCCACATTACTCAAATCCCCGAAAATCCAGACAGGGACTGGAGGAGTGAAGTCCCTCCCATCACAGGAGAAAATCAGGTTTGAGGCCACTTGAGGAACACGGCACAAACCCACAGGACCTAACAAGGTGCATCCTAGACTCCAGAGGGTATGATGCAGTTTCCAAGCCACTCTCCATGACATTTGAGAAGTCATGACAGACAAGTGAGGACCTCGGTGACTGGAGAAAGGGAAATGGTGGACACAATTTTAAAAAGAGTAGAAAGGAGGATTCTGGGAACCACTGACCTGTCTGACCCACATTTACACATCTTCTAAATAAGTCACCACATGGGTGGTGACTCAGCCACTTCCCTGGACAGCCAGTTCCATCTTGGAATACACCCTGGACTCATGCCAGGATATCTTTTTCCCCTTTTGAGAAACGTGTACCAGATGTTGACAGGTTACAGTCTTCATCCTCTCTTTGGAAACACAAATTCTTTAGACATCAACATAACTCAGGACTCTTCAAAAGGGATTAGAAAGTGGATTGGAATAATTTTTTCCTAAAGAAATCTAGAGCCCAGGATGCTTGTCTCCATTCCAAAATACCTTCTTCAAATTAATCAGCGGGTGAAGGAGTTGTCACTGACCTGTCTACCCATGAAATTCTCATATCAGGAGAACCCATGGTTGCCTTTTAGAGTGTCTTCCCATTATCTTTGGACTGCCTTTCTGACTCTGCTTGGTGGAAGGATTTTTTTTAAACTATTATTATTTATATATTTATTTTCCTAGTCTTATTCTTGCCCTCTTTATTATTGCAATGAAAGAACCACAAAGCCTGAAATCATTGCCTTCCTCTGTCAGTATCTTCAAGAAACACTGGCAAAATCACAGCATTTTTTGAACAGCCTACAATTCCAGTCTGTAATTAATCACATTTTTTGATAGATCTCATAGTTCTGAGAACTCTGCAATTATGTGTTTAACAAAAAGAGTGATACTTACTAGCTGTATACAGTGACTAATGTGAGACATTTCCCAGATACTTCATTTTACAGCTGATGTAGCTGATTTGAAAATAAATATCCTTATTCTTACCCTTTTCACCTTTAAAATAGCTAAAAGACAGATTTGAATAGGTTCCCTACTGTGTGAATACTTTCATAGCTATGTGATGCCAAAGAAAATATCAGTATTTCCATTCTTATGAAATATAGAGCATAGAAAATAGAAAAGGAAAATAAAATAAGGTTCAACCTTCTTTTCTAGTGTTGTCCTTTGGATAACTCTTCAAAAAAAAAAACCAAAAACAAAAACCTGTAGGAAATAAAAAAATTTCTTCCTGCATACTTGTAAGTGTGTGAATTAAGATGTAAAATAAGCAATTATCCATTACGGGTGGAAGAGGGATAAGATTAACAATACCTGAGAATGTTATTTTTCCCCACAAACTGTGTTGTGTCTTTTTCACCACAGACAGTAAAATGATCAGTGGAAAGCAGATGTTTCCTTAAGTGTCCTGTAATTATGAAATGTTTGAATTGTTGATATCATTTGGGGTAGAGCTTCCTTGGTTTTCGTGCTTTTTCACAGTAAATTGTAATTCCCACACTCTTGGCTACTGCTGTCATTATTCTCACGTATTTGAGTAATCACCTTGTATTGGGTTTGCATGGCAAGGTTTTAATGGTGTGAGGGCTTCAGGGATGGCTCCTGTGGGCAGCTGCTGGAAGCCTCCCCTCTGTCCAGTGACTGTGTCCCTGTGGGAAGTCCCTGCTGGAGCAGGGTCCTGGCATGACCTGTGGCCCCCTGGAGAGAGGAGCCCACACCGGAATAGGACTGATGGCAGGACCTGTGGCCTTGTGGGAGGACCCACAGCTGAGGCAGGCTGTTCCTGAAGGACTGACACCATGGAAGTGATCCACACTGCAGCAGGATGTGCCTGAAGGACTGATCCCATGGGGGACCCACTCTGGAGCAGCCTGTTCCTGAAGGACTGACCCTGTAGGAGGGACCCATGTAGGAGCAAAGGGTTCCTGAAGGACTGACCCCACGGAAGTGACCCATGCTGAAGCAGCCTCTTCCTGAAAGGCTGACCCTGTAGGAGGGAGCCACACTGAGGCAGAGGGTTCCTGACCCCATGGAAGTGACCCATGCTGGAGCAGCCTCTTCCTGAAGGACTGACCCTCTGGAGGACCCACGCTGGAGTGGGCTGGTTCTGGAGAACTGCAGCCCCTGGACAAGATTCCCATTGGAGAAGTTCGTGGAGGACTGTGTGCCGTGGGAAGGACCTCACAGTGGAGCAAGGTCAGAGTGTGAGGAGTCCAACCTCTGAGGAGGAAGGAGCAGCAGGGACAATGTGGGATGGACTGACTACGACCCCCACTTCCCATCCTCCTGTGCTGCTGTGGAGTAGCAGATGGAGAAGCCACGAGTGAAGCTGAGCTCAGAAAGAGGGAAGGGATGGGAGGAAGTTTTGGATTTATTTCTCATTTGATTGGCAGTAAATTTTTTCAAGTTGAGTCTGTTTTGGCCATGAGAGTGACTGGTGAGGGATCTCTCCCTGCCGCTGTCTCAACCCTTGAGCTTTTTGTTGTGATTTCTCTCCCCTGTCCAGCTGAGGAGGGCAGGGATGGAGCAGCTTTGGTGGGTGACAGGTGTCCACACATGTTTAAATTATTGCACTTCTCCTCCTTTGCCTGTCATGACCCAAAGCTTTCTTTATTCAGTACAAATGAAGGAAGTGAAAGAGCACGACTGAAATTCAAGGATATAATGAAATTAATGAAATTCATGTGGATATGATAATTAAATGTTGGATGTAATGTCATATATTTCAATTACAGATTTTCCAATTGTGATTAAGTAGCAATTTATGTAGCTGATTAACACCTTTTCTATTTCAACTAAAATGACTACAGTTTTTCTGTCATCCAGTCCTCTCCTCCTGTAAATGAATCATCACACTAAATCCTCATTCCCATTTGTAACATTATTTCCTTGATCTTGCTCAAGAAAAAATGAGTCACAAAGAGTTTTGGAGTGTTTTAGGAAGAACAGTTGGTTTCTCGACACATTTAACACTAAAACTTGATTAGAGTAGACAAAACTTTCTACCACACCATGAAGTGTAATTTAACATTGGAAGGCAGTGGATTTCCTTCTGAAGTGGGGATGTTCATGCAATTCCAGGTCCATGACTCACCAGCAGGTTCAGTGGACATTTCAGTTGAGGACATGACCTTTTGCTACGTTGAACTGCTGGAAAAATTTTTCTTTTATTCTTTCTGAATGAGAAGTGCTGAATTCAAGACCCTTTGGCCTGAGAAATTGCTTTGACATCTCCCATAAAGATAGATTTGTCCTTACAAAAATTAAAGTTTCAGTTCCCTGTGTAAAAGAGGAGCCACTTCTCCAGATGAGTGAAAATGGCTTTTTTTCTTTCCTTCAAAGAATAAGAACCTCTAAATTTTGAAAAGAATATTTTTCTTCAGCTACAAAAGACAGTGCTAAAATGACTGAAAGGGATAGTAAAAACAATAAAGTAGAAAGGAATTTTTGCTTCGTTTTGCTTTCTCCTCCTTGACTTCCACAGTTTCTGTCAATATTTACATGCATTAACTACATAAATGTTTATAAGATGTGTTGATATTGCTCTTCAACTCATAGACTCATCCAAATACCTAATTAATTGACTCTGATAAAGTGTTATAAATCAGCCCTATCATAAACACAGATTCAATTATGTGGCACAAGCATTACTAAACCTGTACCTTGAGAACACAAATTATTGTCTTTCAATACTCATGCTCATAAAGTAATAAGGGCAATTGACCTTCTTCTGTGGTCCCAGAGCTGATTATCAGTATTTTATTACCCTGAATGGTCTCCTCAGAGATTTGTACTGTATTACAGACTGCAGACTTTTTTTTTTTTTTCCCAAGGCAATAACTCAGTTTTCAGCTGGTTTATAAACTCTGGCCCATGGAAATCACAGGACCCGTGTTTATTTAAAAGTTTGTCCACCGTCTTTTTCAGATTACTTTGCCACAGATGTCTCAGTGCAATCTCCAACATGCAATTCCCACGATTTCCTGCTGTATGCTGTGGACTCAAACACCTCTGTTGCAAAGCTGGCTGGATGATATGACTTTATATGTTTAATTTCAAAATCTAGATAAGCACAGAGAAGTCAGTGTTCCCTCAGGGTCTGCAGATCCTGATAAAACAGCTTGCTGCAGACAACCTCAGCTCATAATTTCTTCCCATGAATCAAAGTTCTTTTTTTTCTTTACAAAGCAGAAAATAGGTTTTGTGTTCAAGAATGCTCCATATTAAAAAGAAAAATAAAATGCCTGAAATGCGTGCATGTAGCTGTTACTTTTTAGTTATGGAAACATTTTGGTTGGGAAGAGACAATACATGCCTTTAAATTAGTTCCTTAAGAAGTAAAGATCTTTTTTTCCTTTTGTCTCATTTTTTATTTTTAGAAGCTATAATTTCTGTGAACTGTGTGATCTTTTGAACCCAGCAAGTCAGGCCACTGCTATGCTATTATCTTATTAAAGTGTTCAAAGTGTTATGCTTTTTACCCATTGTTTGGCTTTATTTCAGAATCGTAATTAGCTGAAAACCAAAAAAAAATTACGATTTTGGATTACATGTATATTTCAATCCCTATTCCCATTTCAAGCATAATAGCCATAGATAAGTTTTTGAGACATTAAGCAACCATAAATTACAAATATTCATATGGCAGCCTCAAGACTCATACTCTCAACACTTTTCCTAACAAAGAAGACTTAGAGCTAGAAGTATTCAAAATCTAGAAATAAACAGGATGTCTTTGAACTAAAACTCTGTTTTATTGAGGAAGAAATTATGTCAAACATCTGTCTACACATTTTCTAGGCATCCATTTTATGAATCATCATTTCATATAATGGATATTTTACTATCATATCCATAGGTTTTTTAAGTTGGTGGGGGTTTTTTGCAAGCAGTAAAGTTCTGGTAGATTGCTGCAAAGTCATTAACAGTCTATTTTTTGTGTGTCTGTAGATCAGAGGCTAATCTTGATTTACAATCCATGCTATGAGTCAGTAAAACATTTCCATTTCTGAGCAGAGGAGGCCAAGGGATGGATGAAGAATGGTAATGATATGGTATAAAGGGCAAGGGTCTAGGTACAAACAGGGAATGCTAATAAATAGTTTCATAAGGAAACTGTGGATTTCATGGCACTGAAAGCAGGGTCTGCTGTAGATTTGCCTTTAGAAGGATGTCAAGAAACACACATAATCCACCAGCATCAGCTTTATTTGCCTTAAAATGAAGGAGGGCAGGTTTATATAAGGTATTGGGAAGAAATTCTTGGCTGGGAGGGTGGGGAGGCCCTGGCACAGGTTGCCCAGAGAAGCTGTGGCTGCCCCTGGATCCCTGGAAGTGTCCAAGGCCAGGCTGGATGCGGCTTGGAGCAGCCTGGGATAGTGGAAGGTGTCCCTGCCCATGGCAGGGGTGGCACTGGATGGGCTTTAAGATCCCTTTCAACCCAAACCATCCTGGGGATTTCTATTTCCCTCATACCTCTTGAGAACCTGACACAAAGAGGACTGGTTGGGCTGTATGGGTTTCTGAATATCAATATTTACTAAGTACATTTCAACAAAACAGAAACTTTTACAGGCCTTAAAAGGTTTTAAATCTGGCATTTGGTGCCCAGCCACAGGACATGGGGCAGCAGGGAAAACAGATGCAGAGGAAGTTCCAACTGCAATATGAAGAAAAACAACTTTGCTGTAAGGGTGTCAGACAACTGAAACAGGCTGCCCAGAGAGGAGATATCCTTTGGAGATATTCAAAACCTTCCTGGACACGATCCTGTACATCCTGCTCTAGGTGAACCTTCTTGAGCAGGGAGGCTGGACAAGGTGATCTCCAGAAGTCCCTTCCAACACCAGAATTCTGTGATTCTGTGATTCAGATACCACCCCACGTTCAATTAAAACCAGCAAGCCAAAACCAACAGAATAAAGATAGAAATGAACACTTCACGTTGGAATATTAAATATTAAAATCAAATTAAATTGCCATGAGTATTATAGATGTTATATCTGAATCATGATCCTTTAATCGCTTGGATCTCGTGGCACGCAGACTTACCATGAAACCTTTATTTTCAATCCTTGAGAATCTCTCTTTTTTTTTTTTTTTTTTCTGTTCTAGCTGATCTCAAATATATCCCAAAATGTTTTAAGTGGGCTGGTGTTAGGTTAAAGAACATTCTAGTAAACCCATCCTGTTATTTAGTAGCCTCAGCAAGGCACCATTCTTCTTGTCCAGGTTTGCAAAAAGGGGCAAAATATGACACAGTTTCTTGCTTCAGTTTCTTCTTCAAGATTCACAAGTTTTGTGCAGAGAAAGTTGGAAATCTTTGCCTTGTGCCCTTTTTTTCAGATTGTCACTGACCTGTAGTAAAGAGAAGTGATGTCTGTTGCTGAGTTTGCATTTAGGGCCTGATCCACTAAACAATTTCTTTTTTTTTTTCCATTGGCTTTCACATACTTTGAATCATGTCCCCATCACATACAGGGACCTCCCACATTAATCAACTTCTAAACCATTTAGTTTAGCATTCAAATGTTGCATATGCATATTGCAGATAAGAATCTCACACTTAAGTGAATGGATGGGAAGAAATTTGCAAATAATGGGACACCAAATTAATAGTCTGTTATTATTCCGTGATTTTATTTTGTGGTTAAGACTAAGAAGAAGAGGGCATTATAATAGAAAAACGTAGTCATCCACATGATCTCCACAATAAATAACAAATACTGATCTGGAAATAATTTATTTAGGCAGTAGTGGTAAAGATAGAATCAATGTTTTAATTTCTTCCCAGGAAGAAATATTTGCCTAGACAATTGTGAGGTAAATTTCTTTCCCTTTCAGAGATGCTTATAAAATTTTATATAGCTCCTTATCTTGTAGCTAATGACATGAAAATTCTGTGTATACATAAAAAAATGTGCTGCACAAGACAACAATGACTGGAAAGCATTAGAGGTGTTATTTGCTTAGCCTGGATCAGGTAGAATAGGAAGCTGAGACTGTTTTATATTACATTTTTATCTGCCATGGTTTAAAGTGCTTTGTGAAATAACATTTACGATTTCTACCCATAAAGAAATACATTCTGCAGAATGATGCCTTCAGAAGAAATGAAAGACAGTTTCCAATTAAGACTAAATGCCACCAAAGACCTTTCCTGAGATCTCTCCAGAAATGTTCTCTTTGTCTCATTGATGCACTGCAGATGTTCTGCCCCAGCTGAGGAAAGGGCAGATAATGTCCAATATTGTTGCTATACGTTTTTTTTTATTATTATTATTACTGCTAAGGGCTAACATTGCCTTCATGTTACCTGAATTTTCAATGGAGAAATAGCAAATGTTTTAAGTTTCTTCTCTCAAGAAAGAAGAGAACAGGGAGAGAAAACAAAATTTGTCATAAGCAAAGAGGTTTTGTCCCAAGAGGACTTTTACATGTTAAAACTGGCTGGTACTGCTTTTGAAGGGGATAAATGCAGCACTGTATTTCAAACTTCATGGTTCATATTATCTCAAAATCCTAGCAAAGGGCAAAAATTCAAAATGAAAGGTCACCGCAGAACCTCCAGGCATAGAATATTTATATTTATGAAACGGGTATTATGTCTGCTCTGCAGTGGACACCAAATAATTTTTGCAATATCCCCCGAAACAATCCTGTTTCAGAAGGACTGCAGGTGCTTCAGCCTCGCTCTGAAAACAGCTGTTCTCTACACTAAGCTACTCAAAACACTCTATTTTCTCATCAGAAATCCAGAATGATCATAAATTGGCTTGAAAATTGCCTTCTTCATTTGAGGTCCTTGGTGGTACATCATTCACAACAAAACCCTTGGCTTCAGAAATGAAAACTCTCATCTGGATCAACCACTCCGACAAACAAACGAGGTCATATCTGTTGGTATTTGCTCAGTTATTCAAACCCAATTTTTGGCCGGTAATTTTATGGGACAAAACCAAAAAGATTTAGCTGTCCATGCCTGTACACTGTAGCACTGATATATTCCAGCTATTCCAGACAGTTGTTAGTTTGTTCCAGCTGGTCTTGGACTGTTCTTTCTGAACCCAACCATTTAATGTGGTGCCTGCAAAGACAATTCTGATACTTGCAGATTAGATGTTTTTGAAGAGGTTCTACCTCATTTATATGTTTTCTTTTATGCATTAACTTCATTTTTTTGATTTAAGCTTCTCCGGTAACCTGCTACTGAATTGTTCTGAATTATTCTTTTCTCCAAAGTGAGTCACACACACTGTTAAACCTAAAGGGTGTCCCAGTCTCTCTGGCGCTCTGACACCAGCAATTCCATCGCTATGATGTGTCCTGGTTTGGTTTTGGCTGTTGATTTTTGGCCACAGCCTAGAAACACTCTTTTGCCCCCATGACATCCTCCTCAGCCAGTGCCAGGCAGGCAGGGTAGCTCTGAGCTGGAAAAGCAGAGCACAGAGAGAGCCAAAGGCACTGTTGGGTGTCAGAGCTCACCAAAACAAACACAGAAATCTCCACTCCAAGGAAATGTGGGTTTAGGAATTCTGCTGTGTTTGACGGCAGTCTACCATTTCTGGACATCTGACTGTCCAGATGGAGATGCTGGAACATGGATAATCCTTATAAATTAAGTGCAGGGTATATGTGCAAGAGGACCAGGTGAAATGGAGCTGCAACGAGAAATGGATTAATACCTCCCACTGTTTTTAATATTCAGGAAAATAAAACTTTGAATTTCAGAAATAATAAAAAAAAAATACAGCAGAGAATGTAACTACCTAACTTTCATGAATACCACAAGTGAAAGGAGGGGTGAAAGAAGAGTTTTCAGGGAAAAACTAACCTCATCCTGAAGAAGGAAATTCAGCTGTTTTAATTTATTGTGACTTTTGTCCATATGGCTGGAATTAAGTGCCACTTTATCTAATACTGGTTTTTCAGGGTCAAATTAAAACACAGCTCACTTGTTTCTTTTATTCTAACTTTCTTTCATAGCTTCTTACTTTGAATTTCATATGTTCTTAAGAATCCAATTATTAACCCACAAGCTTTCTACAAAACCTGGAAAAAACGGAAAGCAGGTGGCATTTAGCAAGGTAAGACAAATATATATGTAAAATATATAAGAAGTATTCTCTGACTGGAAATTACATGTTCAAGAGTAATGTTATGAGCTCAGGTGAATGTATATATGTGTATTAGATGACTTGGTTTAAACCAGTATTTTTGTTTATATTTTATTTTCACAGTGAAACAGAAATTAGGATTTTTTTTCAAAAAAATTAAAACTAAGAAAAACTTTTTTCTGAGGTTGTTTCAATCACCTTTTAAAATTTATTCCACCATCTTGTCCAAATTTTGAAATAAATCTATTCAGATTGTTAACTAAACACGAGCATAAAATACAGTAAAACTATTTTCCATGAATTTCGAGAAGACTTCACTTGGCTCTGCGTAGAAACTTCTCAAGACCTACTTGCCAAAAAATGTCCAGCCTCCTCTCCTGCAGCTGTAAGGTGTCAGTTGCACGTGTTTTGGTCTGTGGTGGTGGTGTTGGGAAAACAGACTGATTTGGCATGAGGAAAGTGGAACAAACAGGAGCCCTGCCGGGGGCTGATAGCCAAACACAAACCCTTCACAGCCCATCACAAACGCGGCTGCCAAGACACACAAACTCTGTGTCCAGGGCCAGCTGGTGGATTTCACGTTGGGCTGGGCCAGCTGTCCTAGTGAAACATCCCAAATCAGCATTCCCTAAGGACTGAGTGATGACTATTTTTATTTTTTTTTTAGTTATCATTTTTGGAATGCATGCAGGCCGTCCAAGCCTGGCGAAGTGCTGTGAGTGGAAGGGTCTCCCTGGATGGCGATGTGGCACGTGGTCACCTGTGGAACACCCTGAATCAGCAAATCCTGTAACACCACAACAGCCACTGGATGACAGCCACTCATTTCCAGATAAGTATCTATATCCTGGTTAGCCTTTTTAATAAGCAGGAAAAGCGTAATTTTGTTTATCCAGTCCATCCAGCCCAGCACCCTCTCTCCAAAGGGACTGCTGACACGTGCCAAGATGAGGAGATGGCACAGGTCAGGTGTTAAATGATGGATTAGGCGGATTTTTCTTCCAAAAGTGAATATAGTCACTTTTACAGTCCATGTCCACTTCTTTCATCCACAACGTATTGTTTAAGGGCGATTAATTGAGTTCTACTTTAAGTATCTCCTTTTTGTGTTCTTTTAAAAATGTCTGGTTCCACTTGATAACAAATTTCTAATTAAATAACAAATTAAATTGTGGTTTTCTACCAAAAAAAAAAAAAAGGTCTGAATTTATTACTTTTCACTTAATGACTTTGTGGAGTTAAATTGAGATTTCAGACTTAGTCTGTCTTACTCTGTACTAGAACTTTAAAAGTTAGATGTACAGCTATGTATCTTTGAAGCACCAGAGTCTTTATTTGTCGTATTGTTGGGGTTTTAGTCCTTTTATTTATTACAAATACTTAAAACCCAGGTGTAAATTGTCATAGTAATTAATCCATAGCACGTCTTGGTGTTGATCACTGTCATGGTTTAACCCCAAGGAACAGCCAAGCACCATGGAGCTATTTTGTGTTTTTAGAATTCCCTAAGAATTCTGGTTTCAAGTCTTATTCTCCTGGGACTGTATGTGATTAAGGTGATACAAAGAGGTGTTTCCCTGCTTACTCTGATATGTGCATATGACACATAAAACATCAGATAAAATAGAAATACCCAACACCCCAATCCACCAAAATCACCTTCAACTAGAAAAAGAAGAAAGAAATTAACTATGAAGCCATTTGAGTGGATGATGAAAATTTCTGTCTCCTTTTCAGGAACAATGTGTATGATCTTATAATCCCAGAATCATTTAGGTTGGAAAAGTCCTCCCAGACCATTGACTCCAGCCTGTGCCTGATCCCCACCTTGTCCCCAGCCCAGAGCACCAAGTGCCACATCCAGGCCTTCCTGGAACACCTCTGGGGATGGGGACTCCAAACCTCCCTGGGCAGCCCCTGCCAATGCCTGACCACCCTTTCCATGGAGAAATTCCTGCTGATGTCCAACCTGAGCCTCCCCTGGCACAGCCTGAGGCCGTTCCCTCTCCTCCTGTCCCTGTTCCCCGGGAGCGAAACCCGACACACACCTCGCTGTAACCTCCTTTCAGAGAGCTGTAGAAATAACGAATCTAGAAAATGATAAATTTAGAATTAGATGAATCTATCACTATAAATTTCCCACTGAGATTCAGAGAAGCCCACACTGATGGGGAACACTGACTCACAGAAATATTTCGGTGTGCATCACATGAGTGATGGATGTGATGATTAACACAGGTCTGGTCTGACCTTTGATATGTGGAAGGCCCAGGTGAAAGAAAAGGCTTGAAGGACTGAGGCCACATGTTCATAAATGAAATGTGCCACATGCTCATGAAATAACAGATCTTCTTCTCACTCCCTCTCCCTTACAAATTCAACAGACACATTGCATGTAAACCAGCATGCAGCTTCCAACACTTTAATATCTCTTATTTATTACCCACTGTACTGCCTGCACTGCAAAGCTGTGAGTTATTTCTCAGTGTAATACCAACATTATTTTACAAAGGGTTCCGAAAATGTTCACTCTTCTTATCTTCCATGATTCCTGTAAGTATCTTATGCTTAGAATTCTTTTCTTGAGGAAAAAAAAACCCACAGAAAACGAAAATGCCAATCCATGTTCCTGGTGATACCACACCAGTTGTGTGTACTGTATTCCTGCTAGTTCCTTGAAATGCTATTAGTCAGAATCACACTCTGAAGCTTGGTCAATTGCTACCAAAGATGATAAGCTATGCACATAAAATCCCCTTAGTAAGTTTGTTTAATCGGTTTTTAGATTATCATTCCCCATCTGAACTAAAATGTGATTATTGTAAATAATAGCTCCCTTGCCTTTCCTGGGCAAAGCAGACAGTGCTTGAAATTTTGATGCAATCAGAGTGAAAACAACTATGGGTGTGAAAAATGTTGTTTAGAGGAGGTAGAACGACTTTAGACGTTCAATGAATATCACCAATGAAAATTATGGTCATGCTGTTTTGACAACTTTTCTTTGACCAATCTGATAACAAAGTATTACAAACTGGCAGTTGTGTCTGTTACAAGGGAGGAAATCTTTATTCACACCATTATCTCATTTTAAGTATGTTTATATTTGTTTGGGTTCGCTTTTGCTCACCATTTTTATACTTTATTATATTTCATGCCCATTTCTTAATGGGTTTAGTGAAAGTACTGCTAAAAACTGAATCTTATAATGTTTCTAGCAGAGATTCTTAGTCAATGTATGAAATGCTGGTGGGATATATTTTAATTTTGTCCTGCTCTCAATGAAAACTGGGCTACCCTTGGAAGCAGAAATTCCTTGTGCTCCTGCAGGTGATTTGAGTGCAGAGGTGCTCTATATGCAAATGACACAGTTGGAAACTGTGGCAGCTATGGGGAAGCATGGTAAGAAGGGAAAAGAAACACCTAAGAGTGTGTATACATGCACATGACAGTAGTTTATACGAATATCCAAAAGCTAAAATATTAAATACCTTTCACCTGTAACATGAAGCAAAATCTTGCACAAAAATTTAAACTGCTTCACATAAGGAAATAAGGAAATTCAGTCTGTGTTGCAACACAGTGTTGCAACAACTTTTTACATGCTTCATGAAAATTCTGCTTAAAAAAATGATCTTAAAGTAATAACATTTTAGCACCAGGCTACCCTCTATTTATTGCTTTCCACATTAATATTGCTGGTATTGATATATAATTAAAGGTGTCTTGCTTCAGTTTAGGCTAAAAATGTAATGCTCACTTTCTTTCTTAAAGGTTAATATTCACACTTTTTCTTGATTGTTTTGCTTTAAAAGTTCACTTCAATAAAACCTGTGAAGTGTAGCCTGGACCTTTTCTTCCTTTTTTTTTTTTTTCCCCTCCCCTGGAGGAAAGGAAAATATTTTAGTCCTGTATTAAATTGTATTGGAAGTGGATGTATCAAATACATCACTGAAGGTAAGGTCAAGCAATGTTCTCTGTTCATATATTCAGTGAAATGTGTTTAAGTGACAGACACTTCACAGCCACCAACCCTCCCCAAGGGTCTGTTCTTACCCTCTGACAAAGTTCTTCTGCAGAGGAGAATCTGAGGGTGCTGGTGGGGGGCAAGGTGACCATGAGCTGGCAGAGTGTCCTGGGGCCAGGAGGGCCCGTGGGATCCTGGGGTGCATCAGGAAGAGTGAGGCCAACAGGCCAGGGAGGGGATCCTGCCCCTCTGCCCTGCCCAGCTGAGGCACATCTGGAGTGCTGTGTCCAGCTCTGGGCTCCTCAGGACAGGAGTGACCAGGAGCTGCTGGAGAGGGTCCAGGGGAGGCCACAGAGAGGATTTGGGGTGTGGAGCATCTCTGGGATGGGCAGAGCCTGCGGGAGCTGGGCCTGGTCAGGCTGGAGAAGGGAAGGCTGGGAGGGGATCCCATCCATCCACATAAACATCTCCAGGGGGTGTCAGGGGATGGGGCCAGACTCTGCTCAGTGGTGCCAGGGACAGGATGAGGAGCAATGGCCATGAACTCAACCACAACGAGTTCCACCCCAACGTGAGGAAGAACTTCTGCCCATGGAGGGGGCAGAGCCCTGGAACAGCTGCCCAGGGAGGGCCTGGAGTCTCCCTCTCTGGAGACATCCCAGACCCAGCTGGGTGTGTTCCTGTGTCCCCTGCTCCAGGTGACCCTGCCTGGGCAGGGGGCTGGGCTGGGGGAGCTGCAGAGGCCACTTTCAGCCCCAGATATCCTGGGATTCTGTGATTCCTTGAGGCTGATGTGTGCCTGTTGCCTGTGCCTGAAGACAGCAGGTTCTCCAGCAAAGCTTTGCTGGCTGTGTGAGGTTTATCACCACTCACTCAGGAACAAATTGAATCTGGATTTGGGTCCTGTATATGACAAGCAATATAACTAAGCTGCTTCACAGTGCCTTGACCTGATGCTGTGACAGAATTCCAGTTTCATCCTCTGGTGGGTTGTACTTTAAATGTACTTTAAATTATTACTTTAAATGCTAATAGTTATTTGTTGCCTGGGAATCAAAGCCTTTTGGACACAGCTCCATATGTTCAGAAATATTTCTCAACATACCACGAGCAAGAAAATACCAAAGCCCTGCATTGTGCATTAAATAAACTCTACATTTTCTTGGCGTGTTTGTTGCATTTTGTGCGTGTACACAGGACTCAGACAACTCCCCGTGGCTTTGGAAAGGACAGGCTGCTCCAGCAGCTCATCAGATCACTGATCTGGGAAGAATTGCTTTGCTAAATTACCTGCAGAACAAATACAGCCTTTCCAAGCCTAACTTGGCCTTTGGGCACACCTCAGACACTCAAATGTCACACCAGAATCCCCCCTGAAATCTCATTTTTGATAAAACAAATCAGGAATAAACAGGTGTAGCAGTGCAAGTGTGGATGTTTGGAAAATCAAAGATTTTAAAAAGAATCCTTTGGTTTGAGGGTTTTTGTGTTATTCATTTTATGCACCAGGAAAATAAATAAAAATATTTGGCATGATAGCATCAGGAACGTGGATTTGGGTTTTTTCTTACTCATAAAGTATTTTAAATACATTTGTTATATATTCTTACATGAATTATAGACAAAAAATAAAATATGTATTGATGTTGCAAATCTTGCCATCATTGACCTTGTTTATATTCCCTTTCATTCTTGAAGGAATACAGAAGCTGACATGTAGGTTACCAAATGGGAAAGAGCAAAGTGCCCTGGGCAGTTAAAAAAAAGACATTTTGGGGGCAGACAGTGCCTGGAGAAAGTCACAGCTCTGGATAAGATCCTGACAATCCTGAGAGAGTGTGTTTCTTGTATTTCTGCTGAGAGAGTCCATTCAGGCAGCACCATGATCCTGATTACACAGCCTGGATCCTCTCATCTCATGGGGATGCATTTTCTATTCACCGGATATCAAATATTGTCATAAAAGGCTCATGACAGTACTTGAGCACCTCTCAGTATTCAGCACATTAGCAGTGACAAAATGACAGCTTTTGGCTTTGCTCTCTTTTCAGATCATTGAATGCACTGCAGAAAGGTTTTTGGTGGAAGGGAGAGTGAAGGGGAGAGAAGCACAGAGCAATAAAAAAAAAATGGATAAACAAAGAGGCCATTTATGCTTCCCAGTGAAATACAAGTATGAAACCAAAATCCCCACCACCTTTTGTGATATAAATTCTGTAATATCACAAGCATCCCTTTTTCTGCTCAGACAGGATCAGCTTAGACAAAGCTCCCCCCTACGATGGTACTTCCTTTGCCTTAACTTTGAGCATCAAAGAAAATATTTCACATTCTGCCCACCCATTCTACTTTAAAGGCAGGCACTGAGAAGAAGTTTCTGAGACTGGTGGAAATAAACCCTCTCCCTCTATTTCTTTCTAATTCTTCTAAAGAAGAAATTGCTTAATTTAAGGAAGTACTAAAGTTCAGTGTAAAAATGTGTGTGTACACCATATGTATGGGTACCTGAAGAACATTTCTATATAAATATATATAAATAAGTATATAACTGTTCTTCAGGTACTCACGAATATCATAGTTTCTTATCTGGTGATTGACACAGGGCTATTTGTTTTATTTTTGTCTGTCCAGGTAGCTTTGTCTGCCTTTTAATGTCCATACAAAACCATACTTTTGTCTTAATAAAAGTAGAAAAAAACCAGATTTCTCTCTGAAATTAATGGAAATGCTGCTCAGAGAAACATCATTTTGTCCCAGCTGTGAAACAGCTGTGATTTGCTCTTGAAAATCAAGCAGTGTTCAGGGTGGCAGTCCTAGGGTGGCACAAGCAGTAGAAAGAGAGCGACAAAACATTTGCTTCCAGACCCCAGAAACCCTCAGAATCACNGACCACAGAAACTACACCATATGAGGGATTTTGCTGGAGCAGGAGAAGATGATGAATTAAGATATAAGTATGGGAAAACATAAAAAAGTAACAAGTTGGTTGGGTTCAGAAAAAAAAAAAAACAAAATANTCTAAAGAAGAAATTGCTTAATTTAAGGAAGTACTAAAGTTCAGTGTAAAAATGTGTGTGTACACCATATGTATGGGTACCTGAAGAACATTTCTATATAAATATATATAAATAAGTATATAACTGTTCTTCAGGTACTCACGAATATCATAGTTTCTTATCTGGTGATTGACACAGGGCTATTTGTTTTATTTTTGTCTGTCCAGGTAGCTTTGTCTGCCTTTTAATGTCCATACAAAACCATACTTTTGTCTTAATAAAAGTAGAAAAAAACCAGATTTCTCTCTGAAATTAATGGAAATGCTGCTCAGAGAAACATCATTTTGTCCCAGCTGTGAAACAGCTGTGATTTGCTCTTGAAAATCAAGCAGTGTTCAGGGTGGCAGTCCTAGGGTGGCACAAGCAGTAGAAAGAGAGCGACAAAACATTTGCTTCCAGACCCCAGAAACCCTCAGAATCACTGCAAGGAAGCTTTATAATTTCTTTGAATCATTCCCAGTCGCAGTAAAGGTGGCTGAGAATACCCAAAGGAGCTGCAGGATTAATGTCTCTGGGTGTGAGGTCCAATAATTCACAGCTGATGGACTGAACCCACCAGGAAACACATCCTGAAAAGTGTCATTGAATCCAGCTTGGAAAATATGATGGACTTCGTGAAGGTGTGCCAGGTGAATTAGAGACATATTAAAGAGGAAATTATCTCCATAAATTATATTCTTCCTCAGGAAACTTCGTGTAGTTTGGGTTTATCTGTGACCATTTGCAGTAAATCTTGGGTCCCTATTAAAGGAAAT
>VZRJ01005005.1:0-136834 GCA_013397565.1 Ptilonorhynchus violaceus
TCGGGAAGCTGCGGGGCTCCGCGGCCGCGGCTAAAACCGGACGTGCGCGGTAACAGCGATCCTCGCCGAGGGCAGAGGGGACAGGCTGAGGCTGCGAGCCAGAGGGCACTGAGGACCCCAGCCCCCTTCCTAGCTGTCAGGCCGTACTTGGATGTCCGAGGCTCTCGTGGTGTGGGTCTCGCAGCAGAAGCTGTGTCTCTCCTGGCTGTGAAGGCCCGTCCCGTGCTGTACGTAATGCTTTTCATCCCATCAGAGCCTCTTTTCTTCCCTCCTTGCAGCTGGTGTCTGCTTTGCACAACCTCACCAGGCACGTTGTGTACCATGGCTTGACCAAGGCAGAAGACATCCTCTGTCTCTTCCCAGAAAACTTCCACCAAAATCTGAAAAACCTGTTGACTAAGATAATCTTGGAGAATATGTGAGTGCTAGCCCCCTGCCATTTGCTTTCAGTTGGAGAGTTAAAGCCTTTGCATGTGGCTTGATATGTGGATAGTTGGCGACCTGCAGTGTCTTGTTTCTGTGAATTTTGTGTGTGCCTTGGGCATAATCACATAGCTTGGGATGGGCAGAGTTGAATGAAATATGTCATCTGAGTGGAATGGCCAACAAAACACAGCTGTGGGCACACAGAGTTTTCCCATGTCTTTTGGAATGGACGTGGGCCTCATTCCCAATATGCAAAGCCCCTTTTATCTTAACAACTCAGCTCTATGGTGGCAAAATGCTACAGATGACAATAAAACTTAGATGGCTGGATTTCAGCTCGAGAAAATCCAGGTAGTACCCAGATGCCCATCCACTTACCACTGTGGTTCAGGTGCAGAGGCACTGTATGTCATAGAGAAACACGAGGTGCTGGCAGAGGAGGCAGTTCTGCTTGTACATGTCAATGCTTGGGAGCCCATTGCTTTGATAAAACCAGGGAGAAAAGCATATGTCTTGAATGAGCTGCACTTCCAGAAGAACCCATAGTTGGTCACCAGTTTGCGACTGGTTTGGGTACCATTACCTACCAGTCCCAGCGTTTCCTTGGCACTCAGTAGCATAGGCAGTCTCTGTACCCTGTTATTGCTGGTCACCCTTCAGTTGGGGATATGCCATGCTAAATGCTTGCCTCTTTTTTTTTTTTCCTCAAAGCACTGTTAATGCTGTTTTTCTCTACTTTTTCACAGCTCTGCTTGGAGGAATGAAGCACAAGCAAGTCAGAGTAAGTAGTAGCTCACATCTTCGTGCAATTGATGCTTCCTGAGGTCATTTGAGCTTGGAGTTTAGAATAGTGCATCTAAACGTAGCACAGGGCTCAGATGGAGCTGCATGATCGTGGCATGGCAGAGCTTAGCAGAAGCCAACATGCTTGTATTCAGATCTGTGCTCCTGTGCTAAATGTTTCTAGCTCTCAAGTAATTCCGTTTAAAGCTCATTTTGTGGCTGCCTTGCAGAGTGCAGTGTATAGCAATTACAGGCAAAACTTTTGAAACTGAAGCACTGTGACTTCCCCATTCAGGTCATTAAGGGATGTTCATATGCAATAACTGCACTGTAAAGGATATGTATATATTGGGCAATACCTCATCCCTGCATATTTTGTCAATCTGTGCATTCTTTTGTTTCCAGGCATCAGCAAGTACACTGCAAATATTTGTAACTGCTTTTTCCTTGCCTTTCTAAAGACTGTAATTAAGGAATGCCAACTTTAGCAACTGTATCATGGCTAGTTAGGTGTTCCTGCAGCTGCAACACTGGGTTTTCTCCCCAAGAGGTTTTCTTTACAACTGTAGCACATAGAGGCTTGCTAGTGAGAGCTGACACATAACAGAGTACCCCGAGGTCTGCAAGGATTCTCTTTACCCTTTTTCTTGCTTGCAGAGGAGATAATGTCCAACAGGTAAACAGTATGGCAAAACCTGGAAATATACTGTCCCTCAAAGTTTTAATGGAGTACGAATAGGGAGAGGTAAGAAACTCTTGCTTAATGCTAATACTTTGCTTACACTAAGCAGTGTTCTACTACTACCAAGGCACAGAATGCTTCTTCCTGTGTCCTTAGTGCTGTCCTGTGTTAGAGGAGATGAGAGCAGCATGACACAGTGGCTAGGTCTTCACAGCCCAGAAGCAAGGCTGGCTGTGTGGCTCTGGGAGCACCACCCAGGAACTCTGCTTAGACCCTTATGTCTTTGTATTCATTAGATGAATATTTTTCCCTGCTGGAATGAGATTGTCTTCTAGGAAATAATGGATTATTTTAGTACTGTATTCATGAAGTCTCTGACATGCATTACATAGGCACCAAGGCAGTGGTCCAAGGCAGACATTCCAACAGATTGATCTGTGTTAACATAAAAAAGTGAATGGTTTCCTGCCCCTCCCAAGCCACCAGCAATCAATCTTTGCAAATTAACATACAAGGCTAAACAGATGCATTTTATGTTGTTGCAAATGCTGCCAAGTGCCGGCCCAAACAGACTGTGAACTGGAATTTGTTCCAAAAGCAGGAGCAAGGCAGTCAGTTGTGCACTGCCCCCTGGAGTTCTGCTCGAGGAAGCAGCAGGAGCAGGGAGAGATAGCCTTTCCCTAGACAGAAAAAAAATTTCAGTTAGGCAATAAAGCACAGATAGGAAGCAACTTGAGTGCCTGTAGTCAGTAGGAAGGCTGGCAATCAACCTCTGGGAGGAAAGTAAGCATCTTACGATAGGCAGAATCCAGACAGGCTGCAATTGTCTAATGAAACAGCTCTTTCCTTAGCAGCCAAGTTAGACTTGTCCTTCTTTCCTTAGGAGGGCTCATGAGGTTTCCAGCTCTGAGTTATTGATGCCTGTTTTGCACCAGCCTGTTAAATGGTTTCTTTTAGGCTGCATGTAATTAGGATTGTATTTTAAATATTTTCAACAAATGTGAAGATTGCAGTTTGCCAGTATGTTTGCTGTACTGCAGGATGCTTTGATTCCCAGGCTGGAGAACTTGAAATAACATGTTTTATATTGCTGGATTTTAGGAGCTTTCCTGTGTGCTTTTTTATCAGTTTCGGAGCAGAGCAACAAGCATGCAGGTCCCAGAGCAACTCATGATGAAACACGAGTTGAATGCTGCAGGCAGCAAGGCAGGGGATGAAGATGTGGAGAAGACTCTCATTGCTCTCCTTCTCCCAGCTAATTTACCAGTGAATTTACCTCTACTTGTCTTGCATTGTACTATTATTGCATGTAATGATGGGAGAACCCTCTTTGTCCTTCCAGTGTCATGAGGACGCCTTCAGAGACTGGCTTATTCTAGAGTAAAATTATATGAAACCACATAGTAGCACTAAAGCTGTACACTTCCCAGGGCCAGAAGTGGAGAAGCATGTACATGGTGGTAGTGACAGGTTCCAAGGTCTGGTATCATGTGCTGCTGGGCCTAACAGACCCTTGTTTTAATCCTTCAGTCTCCCTGCCTCGGCTGGTGGACATGGACTGGAGGGTGGACATCAAGACATCTTCAGACAGCATCATAAGAATGGCAGTCCCTACTTGCCTGCTTCAGTTAAAGGTAACGGCAGTAAAGGACCAAAATAATCAAGTCCAACACCTGACTTGCCAATGGTAGTGCAAACCAGTTCAGGCAGGCATCAGGTGCTTGCCTGTTGGGCAGTTGCCTGGTGGGCGATTAGACTTTCTCAGAGATAATACCTGAAATGCAACAGAGCCTGGGAATGATGTCTCTGATGAAAGCTCTCTTTCTCTTGCAAGGGAGAGTTTTCTGTGCATGAGGATGTGGGAAGTCACCATACTTGTTCCTAGTCACCATTGTTTTCTATAGAAAAAAGGGTAAATCATGAAGTCATCATCCTTTAATTCTAAGCACTCATCAGCATGTGTGACTTTATTAGATGAGAAATGACTTCAGATTACTAATAACTTCCTTCACTGGCCACATCTATAATTTGGGGAGTATAAACTTACTGCGTATGTTCCACAGGGTTTTGGATCCCCTCAACCAGTAACAATGGGATGAGTGGGTTTCAGACTAGGAGGGAAAAAAAATCTAATTTCTGTGTGTGGGATGGGGTTAAGTATCCTTAAGAGTGTGGTATCTGCTAAGATGCTTTTGATGCAGATGTGGCTTCCTGCCACAAGTATCTTCAAAATTTCCCAATACTCATGGCAGTAGATGCCCACTTGCACTCTGCCAGTGGGAGTACACTTCACTAGTGAGGCACACAGCTTAGAAAATGTACCAGGGTCCTTCAGGATAGAGCTGGATTTCAAATTCAAACAATTTTTTTTAATCTATGCCTTAAACACTTTCATACTGGCACTGGAAAGACACATGAATTAATTTTTTGTACAACTAACACCTGCATTCCTATTTTAAGATTCAGGAAGATGCTGCCTTATGTGGAAATAATCCTGTTGTTTCTGCCCTGACTCTGGAACTGAGCAAAGAAACCCTGGACACTATGTTAGAAGGTCTAGGAAGGATTCGGGACCAACTTTCTGCTGTTGCAAACAAATGAATACTCAAGGACATGGATTCCAGCAGCAAGGAAGGGAAGTCTCTACCTGCTACTGTCATCAGTTGCAGCCTGGTGTAACATGTTGTCTGTTTTAACAAAACAAAACTAAAGAGGTTTCTTTATGGAATTAATGAGATAGCTTTTGAAAAGCTAAGACTCAAACATTCATTTGGTCTGATGCCAAAAAGTGCTTTCCCATTATATTGTTGAACAAAAGCTGTTCACTGTTTCAGAAGAGGATTTGAGGGCTCAGAGCCTGGCTTAATCACAAGGGTCATAACTGGAAACGGCAAATAGCTGCAGCCAGTGAAGCAAGGTCTATCTCTCTGCCCCAAAATGAGAATCTCAAAGGCTCAAGCTGGGTAATGGGCTACCTTCCAGCATTAGAAAAGGAGGGTGCTTTTCTCTGGAATGTGCATGTACTGAGGTGCATGCTGGATGTAGCACTGTCTCCCTCTCAATGAAGCACAGCCATGCTGCAGATTGTTATTACAGGATAATGCTTTGAAATAGGGCAATTATTCTACAACACATTCCTTTTGATCAGCTTCATAGCACCATTTACAAAATGACTATTCTGAACATCTTCAGCAGGAACTAATTTCCTCCTTCTGTTTAAAAAGAGAAAAAAGGAGTTCATACAATTCATGTTTGGGGTTTATTGGACTGCGGGCTTTGCCTTTGCTGCACAAAAAAAAGACTGGGAAAGTAAAGAATTGAAGGCAGTTGTTTGTGCTGTAGGAAACCCCTCTATGGCAATATTGCCTACACTTCTCCAAAGTGTTCTGTTGTTTGTGTAAATCTTCATTTAATTAAAGAATGAACTGCTAATTGATTTTGTGAATCCTTTTCAGTCTGGAAGAGATGTTGTCCTGGGTAACCTCAGCCTCTTTGTGATGGTGCCAAGTTTCTAGGCTGGTTTAATGGATGTTCAAGTTTGTTGCTGAAGAAGGATCTTTTGTTTTCTGTTCAAACTGATTCATGTTTTAAACTTCTTCTCTTCATTATAATACAGTTTCAGGGCACCTTTTTCCATGGGCACCACCTCTGTACAACATTAGAAGTGATGACTCTGACCTAGAAATTTATAAATACATGTGCATTGAGAGTGTGGAGGAGTTAAGTGCAGAAAATCTTTCTAATGAGCTTCTGTAGTGCTCCAAACTAGAAGTCCAGATCCAAATGTTTTGTTTATGGCAAAGTTCCATCTTTCCTAAATCATTGGGCTCTCCTTCAAGACACAAAACATTATTGTGTTTGGAAACATGAAATCATTCAAGAAGTGTGCATAAACTACAAGAACTTCGGTAATTAATTTTACACATCCCCCCAGAGTGCAGGCTAGAGTATGTGTAAATGAAGCCTGTTAAAAGATAATGATGTAATGCAGCCCATGCATCAAGATCAGCTGTATGACAAGTCACTTGTTAATGTCTACTTAGAGCAAAGATAATAATTCTTAGTGTGGTATCAAGGCAAATTGGTACATTTCATGTATAATAGAGACATCTGAAAGGAGAAGATGGATATTTAAGAATATGTTCTATAAGATTCAAGCTGTGAAAAACACATCTAACAGACTACTTCAGTTTGAGGAGTTTTGCTGCCTTTGCAGCCTAGCCTTAAAGAAAATCCCAAAGAGTTTATATAGTACTGTTTTAGAAGGTAAGAATCACTGAGGACGTAAATAATGCAGGATGAAGTACTGTAGTGTAGAGGAGTTGAGGTAGTCAACACACAGAGGAAATCCTTGAGGTAAATACTGAAGTTATAGTCAAAACGCAGGGCCTAATGGAATGAAGAACTGATAGGGGTTCTCATGTAAAACCATTAGACAACTATAGAATAGTTGGAAAGACAGACTTAAATCTGAAAAGGCTTTTCCAGTGACAGAGTGGAGCCATCTGCAGGTAGCTAAAAGTTGCTTGTGGAGCCTTAATAAAAAGGGGTGTCCCCACTGGATCTGAGACATGAGAAACACCTGACGACTTAAAGGAGTAGATCTCAAGTCATTCTGCAAGAAGACACTGATATTTTCTAGCCCAAGATTTAGGATGCAGTGAGAGCTTGCCTTCAAATCTTTGCCTAAATTGTTAAGTATTTTATTGTTGGCTCTTATCTCCTTAGCCAGAAGAGCTGAGCCTGCTCAGAAAAAGGTACGTAAAACAAGAGAGGCTGAGTAGGACTGTCATTACCCGGACAGCAGGGGTACTTCCCCTGAAAGTCCTTTTTATGGAGACTGCTGCACAGAGAGAGAATAAATTGCCTGCTACTGCAGGCAATCATATGTGATCTTTTTCATAAAATTATTGCTCTCTTTAAAATGAGTTAGATTTTCATCCTCCGTCCACATATTGCTGCTATTTGGTAGGGCTAGCCTAAATGTATTCATCTCTTCTCTGTTACCAGCTTGTTGCTGTGCCAGCACTGGCCTCTTTTGCTTACTTCTTTCTTTCCATTTTACCCTCATACTTAGGAAGCAGTAAAATCCCTCTCCACTTTTGATGGCTAAGCCTAGTAAGTTCTATATTCTGTGCCTTTCAGAATTGTAGTGGCCATTCTTCGCTTAACAGTTTGCATCTCCCTTGAATGGGGTCATCACCACAAGTGTTTCTGGAGAACTGTCCAAGGACATTACTAAAGAATGAACTGTCATAGTATGTGAATCACCTGAGTGAACTCCTGCCAGGAATCCACAAGCCTTCATTGTGAAGTGGAGCTTAAAAACTCCATCCTCATTCTAGTATTTGAGAAATAGAAAATTCATTTTCTACGTGTACATTTGATCATGGTGATAATTCCATTACAGGCAAAACAGTGATAAATGTATTTGTAAAGCACAAGTATGCAAGTTAAGTTCAAATTGTAATTTCACAATGAGACATGTTGAGTCTGTGTCAGTGCTGAAAAAGCATTAAAAACATTAAAGCATACTTTGTAGGCAATACAAACAATGCTTCCTTTTATTGCAAGAAAATGCTTACTTTAGGATTTACTGACTAAATATTGTATAGATGTGACGGAGAGCAAGAAAAGCTTGGGAAGAAAATGCCTTTAAGATTCCTAGCTTCCACTTCAATTAGTGATCTTTAAACATTGGTTTAAAACAGAAGACTTTACAAGACTAAGGATGGTTTGGCAAAGGTATAAGAATTACTCTATATTTAAGTTTTGAGTTTAATATGTGAAATTTACATATTCAAGCTCTTCCAAAGCTACCATGTGTACAAAGTTGTTGCTTTGTTTATAACTGAGGTCTTACTATTTTACTTCAAACAAGTTATTTTGTTACTTGTAGTATGGCTTAGGTCAAAACAATTCTAAGTTAAAAATGTTAGATTCCATTTTTTTGGTATCTGATTTTCACTGGAGATAATAGTTTCCCTAACAGTATAGATGGGACCACCTGCCAAGATCAGGACTGAAAAAGGCTTTTTTTGGTAACCAGTTCAGGATAGGTCTCTTGTTAAATTAACATTTCTCTTAAAAATCACAACAGTCCACCTTAATCTCAGTTTTGGTACTAGGAACAACATACCTACTGCTGTAATTTCTTCAGCTGCTCTATAACTATAATTATTCTGGGTCATAATAACCCCTACAAAAGTAGCCAGTTTAATAAATTCACCAATCTTCTTTATATAGCCCTTAAAAGATTCATCTCACTAAGCTGTAGAGTGCCAGCACTTGAAGTTGAGGAATCCCACCTCCCCAGACCCTTTGCTAACATTCTGACCCCTTATGCAGAAACTTTATTCTGTGACAGAGTAATTACAGCAACTTCCCCACTATTTTCCCCACATCTGCACAGATGATGTGGAGGTAGTTGCTGATTTTTTGGTCTATTTTTAATATAAGAGATTAATAATATTTGTGACATTGGGGCCTGCCTTATTGAATGACTGACTTCTCCAAGATATAACTTGGTTAATGTTCTGTGATTTAGTCTCCAGTTGGTTTAGCACTTTCCAATACCAAGTCAGGAATATCACTGCACCAACACAGCCTGTAGCACTGCAGTGCAGTTCCTTGGCTTACCCACCATCAATATATGGTAATCCTGCCCAGTGTTTCCATCTGCTCTCATGGTTCATATTCATCTGGCCCCTGCTTGAAGGCAGCTGCACTACTAACACCAGTGAATTAAACCTCACAAACGACAGCAGGGACACATTTGCAGCAAGGCTGATGAGAATGTGCAGGGTCTTGAATTTTTCAGTTACACTCAAAAAATCGTAGATATCCTTAGAAGCCTCACTTGTAAGACCATTCAAACAATCCTTGCCCTTTTAAGCACAGAAGAACCTGACTGTTGCTGCTCAAGGCTTTATAAACCTTTTCTAGAGTTCTTAATGCCTATGAGTCTTGCCACTGACATTGCTGCTGCTGAAGTACATATGAAATATGTAACCAACACAGTGCACCCACCCTGTGACATTATTTAGTGTTGTATTTAACCGAGTATCACAGGAAGAAGAGGGACCACAGCAGGGTCAGAGCTGGCAGTGCAAGCTGACAAGCCTCCTAAGCCTTCTATAACCTTGGTCTTTAAGAAAGAAAGAATCACAGAACATCCCAAGTTGCAAGAGACCTGCAAAGATCATGACGTCCAACTCCTGTCCCTGCACAGGACAGCGTCCAAAATCCCACCGTGTGCCCGAGAGCGTTGTCCAAACACTCCTTGAACTCTGGCAGGGTTGGTGCCGTGACCACTTCCCTGGGGAGCCTGTTCCAGTACCCAGCCACCCTCTGGGGGAAGAACCTGTTCCAAATATCCAACCTAAATTTCAGCTCGGGTCTGCCCGACTGTGCTCTGCCCGCCTCGGCTCGGCTCGGCTCTGCCCAGCTGGGCTCGGCCCGGCCTAGTGCCCGACCATCTCCCGCCGACCCGCTGGGGCTCGTGTGAATGAAAGGATGCCTTAACAAAAGAAATATTCCTGAAAGCGTGAATTCTTTTTCCCCAGGAGGTGGCGACCTTGGTCTCCCATTTCTCTTCCCAGTTTCTCGGTAGGACAGAGTAGTCTGGGCTGTCCTCCTCAGAATCTGGAAACGAATGACTGCCAGCGTCCACACAGCACCAAACCAGAAGGGGGATATTATTCACTGCTTAGCAAAAGGTCTCCCAACTGCTCCCATAGTTGTGGGTTGAGGCAGCTGAGCATATTTTAGGGGAGGCTGGCAGAGATAGGGGAAGTAGCAGACGGTTCTCTGCAGTGTACCAGTCATTTTAAACACAAAGGAGGAACTCTCCCTTCTTTTTGCCAGGTTAGATGCAAAGTCCTGCGGGGACAGCTTTGGCACCCACAAGTGAAAGAACAATGTTGTATTCGAAGGGATGCCGACAACTTTGAATGTTTCCAAACTGGCCTCTCTCAGACAATGTGAGTTTTGCATAGATTTGTTTTTAAATGGCAGTGAGCAGGACACTGTAAAAATTGCCTCTGGAGAAGGAAGTAAGATGGGGGGAGGGAGAGTTCCTTCTTTACCAAGCATGTTAGAAATCAATTAAAACAGTGCACCAAGCACAATGGTATCCTGTGCAATGTATATACAAATTCTCTTGTTGCTTTTTCACTCACTTTGGCTGCTGCTGTTAATACAAGGCCTGGGATGAAAGCATTCCCTCCCCTCTCTGACCTTCCTGCTCTCCCTCCGCCCAGGAGGCATCATCTTGCCAGTCTGGGAGGGGAAGTGCTAATGCTCACTAGCAACACTGACACACCACACAGTGCTGTCAAATATGCAAAGTAAACACACAGACCAGAGGCAGTGAAATAACACCCTGCTTTCATCCTTACACTCTTTTACTCACTGTTCTTGTAAAGGCTGCTTTGGAACAATAGTAGGTATGGCTTTTTTTTCCCCCTCCAAGGAAGACACAATTTGTCAAGTTGACAGCATGCCTTTATGCTGATGAGATAGTGAGGGTTGAGTGCCAACTAGCAGCAGAAATATAATAGCATCCATCAGAGCTGTTAGCTAGAGTTGGCTAGTGCTTTTGTTTGTAATTTAGAGGGCTATAACTCAGCCTTGCAAATAAGATGCAGGAGGAACACTACACTGAAAGTCTGAACCTTGCAGTGGGCGCTTTAGTTTCTTACAAATCAAAAAAAAAATTAAGTGTGCTTTGACATTCTACACCGTGCTGAAAAGAAGTGGTAAGAAACCTGAATGAGAAGACTGCAGTGTACCAATGCCTTTGCACTGACAGGACTAACTGGAAATGCTGACCTCCTTACAACTGTATCAGTGACTGCAGGTCCAGGGTGTTCAAACACACATTCTGTATCAGTAAGTCTTGAGGCAAATGGTATCTTCACTTCCAAACAAATCACTATACAGGTCAGCAAGGCTCCCTAAGTTGTGTCTCTACTCCACACGGTGTCAGGGCTCAACCCACACAAAGTTCACCGATGATTTATGACCAGAATCAGTAAGTTACCCACTGTCCAAAGTATTCTGGTTCCTTAGTGCTTGGTGGCATTTAGGCACTGGGGCCTCATTCCCAAGCCTGTCTCTGCACTTATCCGATTTTTATGCCTACACAGAGACATGACCCCTACTTTTGAATGTTCTTTTTTTTCAATCCACTAGTATCAGCCAGTATTATTCCATGCTCTACTAAGCCAGAACGGCAGAAAATCTAGAAAGTTTGAACTGGATGTCAAAAGACAACTGATATGCTTTTGTGTCTGATGACAAATAAATAATCAGAAGATCAGAGGGAAATCAAAGAAACACAAAAGCATGCCTTTAGTGCACTGTATAACTGAAAGTTAAGACAACTGCATTTAGAGACTACTTTTTTCCCTCTCTGAAAAGAACAGCATGAAAAGTGTACTTGGCCATCTGTGTCTCAGGATGTTTTCCTTTACTTGGGCACAGATGGTAAACTTCAAACATCACTATCACTCCCATCTACCACATAAGCCCTGTAAGCAATCTTATTTACAATTTCTAGCCATTGCTTTCCAGTGACCTCATTTCTCCCTTTGGTGCTGTCTTAGAAGTTCTGGTTAATATTGAAGGCACTGCAATACACACGTTCAAAGCTCCCTTGTGGGTGTGGTAACATAGTTCTCAATAAAGCTAAGACCCTTTAAATGAAATGAAAGCTGGCCACATTTTTGCCTTGCCCTTAGGCAAGTGAAAAGTAAAAAATCTTTCCTGTGCTTTCAAAAAAATGAAATAAAATAGCTAAGCAAGAAATCTGATCAAGGTGAACCTTCATTCCATCTTCTGGTTTGCACACCAGCCCTCTAGACTGCACATTGTCTCAGGCAGAGACCTTGTCTTCACAGCCCCACACAGGAGACTGACTCTGCCACCAGTACTCTCATCAGTAACTACAAGGATCCTGTCCCTGGTGTTAATGCATCACCAGAATACTGTAGTTATTTCAGGATCAGATTTCTAGAAGCTTGACACAGCAGCAGTCTTATCTTTTCCTAGACAAATAAGGCTGATCTATGCAGTTTAATGGGTGGGTTGTGTCACCAGTGACAGCTCACAGAGAAACGGTCCAATTTTCAGAGGTGTGGAGTACTTACTTTGGAACTTCAGATACTTCTGATATACTTTCGATAACCCTTCCTCTGAGACCATCTAATCTGCAGTGTCAGAAGGGATCTTGGTACAATGTCCCTCAAGAGAAGCAATTGTTGTGGCATTTTTGGTTAAAATTTCTTCTCTACATTTCCGTTGTCTCATATCATTCTGTATCATACACACTGTCATTCTCCACTCCAGAGCAGACTACACTCTAGCAGTGAAAGAATACCATCAAAAATTCAATAATAAATGAAAAGCACCAAACTTACAAAAAAAATTACACAGACTGTCCTAATGCCTTTGTTGAAATGGTGAAGACAGCGATGAAGCCTTCTAGTAACTGAAAATGAACTTGACTTTCAGGCGATGAAATTCAATTAATTAGTACTTCTTTAGAGAGGGAAAAATCTTTGGGGATGATCACTGCATACAAAATCAACATTCTGGTCATTAATGCTATTTATTCTTATGTACAGGCAGCTTATTAGCAGGGTTCTGGGGAAGGAGTATCCTCTAGCATAGGGCTGCTCTAACAGCAGGCACTGGTGCAACTCTGGACCACTGCCCGGTTTTGCTTAGAGCTCTGCATTCCCTACAAGAAATCAAACCTCTCACAGCTCCTTGGCAGAAACAAAGAGAGCCCATGAGCAGCTGCAGCTCTCCAGACTCAACAGCATGTGCAACCCTGGGCAGTGGGACTGAGTTTGGCCTTTAGAGCAGAACTGGAGGCCTTGATGTCACCTTTGGGACCCCAGTAAAACTTAAACAGGCAGCCTGGGTGGGGGAGAGTGTGAGGCCTGGAAATGCAGACTTGTGAGCTGAGTGCTTGTCTCTGCAGTGACTCCGAGCATCTCACTTTACCTCTGACTTCTGCCTAGCTGCTAAAAGGCTGCATTACACCTATTTGGCGGTGATGGAATAATTAACTGATCCACTTGGTATTGTGTGTAGGTAAAAGAACCTACAAGTGTACTGAGCATTTTGTCAAGACAAAGATGTCAATACTGGAGTATTGTGTTCCCTACGACAGTGAAGGCTGAAACGATTTTCTGCTGCCTACAAAGAAAAGAGTGTTTTGCAGAATTTCTCTCTCTCTCAAGTTCCCCAGGAGCACAGTACCACACAGCTTTGAAAATACAACGGGGTTTGACTCCTGGATCTACATCACTATCTCAATGCTCTTCAAAGGAATTATATCCTGCTGGGCTTTATAGCTGATTGCAACTCTTCACCTCTCCCTGACCCACTTTAGCAGTGTGTCCTTCTACCTCATTCATATGAAAGACTTCAGAAGGAAGCTGTGAACGGAGGCCACAATGAAAGACCAGCCCATCTGTTTGTTTAGGAAGAATCCCCTTTGCTTTGTCTCAGTTTCAGACCTTCCATGTAAATCGGCAACTATCCAGACGATTTCCCTGGATACCCCCCTTCCCTTCTCCACCTCTCGAGTGGTATCTTGTCCCTTAGCCTTGCCTCTCCTTTCATATAGCTGTGACTGGGGAGATGAATAGGCACAGGAAATAAATTTCATGTATTTAAACTCCCTGCTGTATGAAGCACATGTGCATGCAGAGTGAGGAAGGGATTATGGCACTTCGGAGCGAATCAAGCCTGGATGATTCTGATTGACTCACTGACATTAATTTCATTTTCACAGCTAAGGTCCCTTTTGCCCAGGGTGTTTTGTTTTTTGTCAGGGTTCCTGGTTTCCAGTCATTTACTGTAAGATTTGGTACAGATTAAATATGCCCTGGAAGGCAGTACAGCCTGATCAGGCCTTTAGGAGGTCTGCAGAGCTTGCAGATACTAGGGATGTCTCATGGGTGGAGTGATGACGTATTGCTCAAATAAACCTGAGATGAAGCAGGAAACAGTGAAGGGGCTCTCAGCCATCTAAGTGAAATAGAAATACGGATTTATTGTTTTTTCTGAAATCAACGAGGGACTTCATCATTGCCATTTATTGCCTTATTAATTCACTTTTATTATAGCATTTATGATATTTGGACATTCCACAGCCGAGAGAGAAATGAACTAGTTATGTTCAGGTGTTGTCCTTTATTTGGGCTGGCCTACAAAGAACTTTATGGGTCTGTTACTCTCCCCTTGAGATCTATTGTATGTCGACTCACACAGAAAATGTCACAATCTGTTTTAAAATTATAAGCCAGCGCCTTAACCAGTGTTTCTGCCTCTCTTCCTCCTCTCACACCCCTCAGGAGCTCTCCACCAGGAGTCCCTCTGAATGTATGACCAAAAAGATCCCTTGTCCCCAGAGTCCCTGTCATTATGTACTGCCTTTGCATGACCACACAGTCCTACTGTGCATCTGAATACAAAGGCAAACCCAAGCCCTCTCCAGAGATTCTCCCTCCTTATCCCCCAGCTGTTTTTCATGCCATGTTACCACCTTCCCGTCCATCTTGGAACACATGCTGAAGGGCAGGTCTGTTGTCAGGACACAGCTCTGGGGCTCTCTGGTGTTAGTTAGTCTGTGACATGACTGCAGGCAGCACAGGGCTCTGTATCCAGGTGGGTGCTGTTAGGAAGGCAACGACAGCATCAATACTGGTCCAATGACTACAGCTTCCCTTTTTTTATTTGGTGCTAGGAGCATTACAGGGAAAAAAAGAAAAGAAAGAGGAAGAGAGAGAGAGTGAGTGATGCAAGAAGCGGAAGGATCAATTTTGCTTTGCTCTTTGAGAGCACCCAGACCGAAAATGTTCCCCAGTCAGCCTAGTGATGAGAAATGGCAGGCTGAGAGTGACCCCCACCATGGTCCTATTTTAGCACACATGACCTGATCGCTAACTAACCTAACTCAGGTTAGACTTAGCAAAGCCTTGGATTTAGAAGAACAATACTTATATTCAGCTGAAAAAACAATTTGTGTTAAAAATATATCTACTAATTCTGGCCTGAAAGGCTAGATCTCCAAGCCATGCCATGTTTGGAGTATGTAGTGAATGCACCTGGTCCTGCTGATTTCAGTGCTGAGTGCAGTCAGTTCAGTGAGCCAGACCGAGTACAGCAGCAGGGATTCAGGTAACAGTTTGGAAGGGAGCTGAGAATAGACAGTGCTCTAAACAGACAATTGTCAGCCACTATTTGGAATTTAGCAGTCAGCAAGCAGAAAGCCTCCAAATAAGAGAATTAACTGCTGCTTAAGGACTTTGTGCTCTAGCTGCTAGCTGACAACCAAATTTGTGCTGAATCTGATGCAGCAAGCTTTAATCCTGCTGTGTTATCAACACTGTGTATTTCCAGGTTTAAACACTCCCAGTAGATAAAATGCCCTTGAAAACTCACTGCCTCTTTAATTCCCAACACTTTATTTGAAAACATAATCCTAACTATCACATTAACCAATGGCTACAGCATCCTTCATCCACTCCAAGATCCTTTTCTATTCGATATCTACCACATTATCACAATCCACTGAAGCAGGCCCAGAAGTGCTGTTAAGAGACTCTGTGCAACACTGCCGAAGTCAGATGACAGATCGCCCTAAAACTACACATCCTGACATTCAAGGAGACAGCTAAAGTAGAAATACTTCAGGAAAGGGAAGGGAAAAAAGATGACAAGGTAAAGACATTGTCACATGCCTTTGTCTGATCACAAACTGAGACTGGTTGTGAATGAGTCCCTAGAGAGTAATTGCATTTTATAGTTTTAGCATGCAAATCAGGGTTCAGCCACACAATCAGCCCACCACCTTATAACACGTTATTGCACATCAACTGAGCCATGCTAACTTACTGCGCCTTCTGCTCCCAGTGCCTGACAGCACACAGCTGCAGGCTGACCTAAACTGCAGCCACAGGCAGGTCAACACCTTTCACCTAGGACAGGTCTGGCTGGGAATGCCAAGTTAAGGCCATGCTGACTCCCTTCTAAATGGGAGTCATCTCATTAGAAAGGGTCTAATCCCTCTCATCCTGTGCTTTAAACGTGGTTTAAAGGTTTAAATGTGTTCTGCAGTGTAGGAAGGAGGCCTAAAACCATGAGACATGCCATGAGATAAGTAGTGAAGGGATTTCCATCAAACATGCTGAGAGATTACCTGGTGAAGAGATTACCTTGGCATGACAGTGGACATGGTGGCCTGCTGATTGATGGGGAGATAGGTTATCAGGCTGGATGACCCTTTGCTCTGGAATCGGTGGAAGAGGGAGTGACACTAATGACACTGACAACGATGCACTAACATGTCACGGTTCTGTTCTACCCTTGCACAAGCCCCACAGACTGTGTAATCTCTCTCTTTGTAACTCTCCATATTCCCCATTTACCTATGACTGCCTCCCCCCTTCCATTTATCATGACAGTAACAGGATATTTTGACTGCAGTCTCACCTCCACTTCTCCCAAAAGTATAAATGGGCATTTGAAATCCTCAGTGGCAGAGGATAAGAATATGACCCCACCTTGCAGACAAGTCGACTTGCTCCTCTCTCCTCCCCAAAACTGGACACCTCTTTGATAAGATTTTGCCTCTGACTGCATTGGCGTATTCCCAGGAACACTTGTACATAGCAATATACATTTATATTTTGCACGTCTAGTGAATTTATCACCAGCAATCTGACAATAATCTGTAACCTGCTGCTCCAATAAACTGCACTACTTGTGCACCTACGAACGTGAATGTGACCAGACTTACAGTGTGACCCACAGGATTTGTGTGTCTGGGATCTTATTAAATGTGACCAGACTTAGGATCATCAGAAGTTAAGCCCAGCCAAACCCAGCCCCTCTGACCTCTGAGGACCAGCTGGAAAGCAGGGGGGTTTATTTTCTGCCAGATTTCGATACTCTTAACGCAACAGCTAGAAAAGCCTTCACTGGAGATGGACCACTCAAGCAACCATTCACCTGCTCTGGAAGTTTTCTGAACACAAGCCCTGAACTTACCTTTGGAACTGATGTCTGCTTCCATGGCTAACTTGGCTCAGAGCTCTGCAGTGCTCAAGGGAAGAGATGGAGTGCAATTCCACAGCCACCAAGCTCCCTGTTGTAACCGAGGCTCCCTGGCTCATGTGGACAATCTCTTCAGTGATGAGTCAGAGATGTGGCTCACATGCCAGCATTTCCTCTTGCACACTCTGTCCCCCTCTCAAGATTCGCAGTTCTGTGAGCCTCATCTATAGCTCTTGCCTTGCAGACAGGCAGCAGCCTGGAATGATAATTGGGGATCATAACCTCAGCGAGCAGATCCCCATGGCTTTCGTCTCTGGCTGTTGTGCCCTCAGCATTACCAGGAGTCAGAGAAAATCAAATGTGATAGCATCAGCATTTAGGGCTGGAAAGGGCAGGGAACACAGAAAAGTTTGTAGGAATCTGGAAGGGGAAGGTTGGTGTTTGGTATCTAGACAATGAGGCTACCAATTTCAAGATAAACTCTCATGGGTTGCTAAAGGCTTCTAATTAATTCCAACTCTCCTCTTGGTCTCATCAGCCTATTTTCCCATCTGCTCCTTCACCCAAACATGGTGCAGTCCCCATTGCTTAGGAACTCTGATGGGGAGGCTGGGGGAGGGAGGTCTGTCCCCTCATGCAACTCCTCCTGACAGGGACAGCATCCAAACCGAGCAGCACATGGGGCCTAGTTGTAAATAGTGTTTGACATAACCACTTCCAGTTTTGTATATAAATTAATTATACATTACTGAGCAAAGTAATGCTCGGTCATGATCTTGGATTCACAGAAAACTGACCACAGCCAACATCAGCAAGGAAGCAGAAGATTCACACCTGCTTATGGCACGATCAGCAGGATGGGCTGATGCTGGGATTTTCAGCTCTGCCTGCAGGAGCTCCCACCAGTCAGATGGATAAATAGGACCCTGTGATCTGATTGTCCAAACAGCACGTTCTGTCCCTCCTCTGAATTGCTCATTTGTATGTACTTGACAGTGAAAGGGTTAAGTTGGAGAGAGTCCCTCGATACCCTGTGTGATGGATATGTCAAGTGACCCCTCTGGTCAAACGTGTTCACTCAGACCAGAGGCTGCTTCCTCATTAGCAACAATAAATTCAAAGCAGATGGGAAAACTGCTCTATTCTCTGATCCAGCTTTCAAAGCCCTTTGATTTCAGAATCCCTCAGCTGCTCTTTGACTTTTCCTGCCTGTCAAGTTCCCTGGCAAGATTGATAGAAGGAGGATATCAGTGCAAATTCTGGTACTGGTCATCTCCCCTGTCAAATTTCCCACATCTAAGCATGTTAATTGCTTCCCTCTCCTCCTTTGGTGTAAAGACCGTTTGATTTTTTTCCCCTTTCCTTTCTCCATCGCCAGTTTATTACAACACTTTGAAAGGGTCATGGTTAACTCTTTACCATCGCTGCATTACTTCTCCCATACACTGTTGCCTGCATCTCACCAGAATAGGCTGGGAACTGCCCAAAGCTATGGAAAGTTTCTTTAGAGACCATGCTCTGCTTTTTTCCACACCGCTGGCTGAAAGCCATGAAATAAGCAGACATTTGGAAAGGATAGCAAGACAGTAACCTAAGTACTGATGTCTGGAGAAGACTCCACAGCAAGTGTAACACTGGGAGGGGGCAATGAATAAGCAGTGGTCAGAGCCATACCAGAGCTCACAAGGAGTCTGGCAGGTGGGTGCTGCAGAGGAACTTGGGCAGGAGATGCACGCACCGCCACCTCTGAGGACTCTCCCTCAGCTGGCACAAGACATCTCCTGCAGCCCAACCCATGCCTTGCTGCCTTTTTCACAAAGGTATTTTCACCAGTCCCCACCCTGGATGCAAATTTTCAGCCAACTGCTTCTCATCCCACCCAGGTGGAATCAAGGGACCCTCTCTACCCTTCCTGCAGCCACTGAAGTCTCCTCTCACATCCCCTCTTGCAGCTCCCGAGCCCGCTTGAGGGGGCCCTGTGAAATTGAATGGGCACTGAAACACTGATTTCCTCAAGGTCACCCCAGAGAGCGATCCTCATCCTGAGACTTTGACACCTCAGCATCCTTCTGGAGGTTCAGAGCCACCTGCCTTCCCCCTGCCTCTTGCAAGAGTCTCATTTTAGCTGCTGCCATCCTGCCCCACCCATCACATCCTACCTCCTGGTCCACAAAAATCCCCTGAGCAATTACTACCCCTGAGCAAGAAGCCATTTCTACAGGCAGAGACAATGGGGAGCCCCAGTAGTAGGGTCTTCCCTCCCTCCCTGCCCTCAAAGCTCAGTTGACCAAGGCAACACTGACTGACGAGGCTTGGCAGACACCCTATCCACCACCTCAGTCCCACTGCAGATGGAGACCATCTCCCCTAGTTAAGCCAGCTTCTATACTCCAAGACAGCATTTCTACCTCTGATAAGCAAACTCCTGTTTCCCCATGGATCCATGATCTTGGCCAGAGAGGTTCGTGGTTCCTGTTCCCCACTCTCCTCCCGGGTGCTGCAGACGCTGCTCCTCACCTGCAATTTAGGTCGGTGGGTCATATGCCATCAGAGGCCATGAAGAAACACTCCTGAAAGGTGGGCAGGTCCTAGACATCCTGGAGAAGTCCTGTCAGGCCCTGGCTCTTCAGGAAGACCACAAAAAAGTTTGTCTAAGCAAGGTAAACTGAAATGAGGTTAAAAAGCGGTGGCATTGCACAGAAACCTCTAGGAAAGTATAAGTAATAAAGCCAACCTCAAATCACATTAGTCTGAGGTTCTGACCTCAGCTGCTGGCCCAAGAGTCTTCCGAAGTACAGCAAAATTCACTTTTAAACATCACTGGGATGACTCCTTGCTCCTTGCAGAAACACAGCAACACACACAGCTAGAACTGGTGAATGGCTGGTGGGATGCCTCAGCAGTCAGGGCCTGCGGCAGGCAGTGAGGGGAGGGGGGAGACAGAGACATTTCCTTTCCCTGTAATGAAAAACAACCATGCATTGATCAGGTTTTTGACTTGACACTTATGTGCTTGATAATCCACCTTTTGTCCTCAAAACTATTGTGGGCAATGTATGTTTTTACACATCCTGTAGTGACACAGAGCCGTGCCAGTGGTGTATGCATGAAGTGCTACATTTTGGAAAATATATTGCACAATCCCTCAGATGCTTTCAAAGATCTCTCAATCATCATCCCTTTAAGCTGAAGCCAGTGCACACAACTCAGATGTTGAAAGAGCAAGCTAAGATCCAGGGGTCCTGTTCTGACTCACACAGCAAGCCTTGTGCTCAGGCTGTTTCACCTCTCACTGCTCATGAGCTACACCAGGGTAAAAACAGGATCATAATTTCTTCCTAGTTTACACACAGAAGCTGAAAAGCTTTAGTTCTCTGTAAGAGACTGTGTAATAGCCTGCATAAGGATTTGAGGCAGGACTGGTTGATGGGTGTTTCAATTTTTCTCCAGAGACAGCAGTGGGTGCATGCACACAGACGCGATGTGTGTCTGCATGAGAGGAATCTGCTCTTGTTTAAGCTACATATTTATTATTCACTAAACCTAGTAAAATGCACAAAGTAACACTAAAGTTTCTCTCTGAGACTGAGCAGCTGCTACAGTTGTTTTGGAGTAGCAGCAAGACAGGCCATCAGGGTACCCACGGATCCTACTTGTTTCTGCTGTGATCGTAACAATTTTAATGATCAGACAGAAGGAAGCAGGAGGGAACCAGAGAACTTGCCATACAGCAAGGGAAGGTGCAAGATGATGCTCAAAGACTGCAAAACTGTTGCTTGATGATTATGGAAAGACTGAAGGCTGCTTTGCCTTCCTCCTCCTTTCAGGGTGCAATTGCAGGTACAGTTGAAGCAAGGAAGCGTTTTGTTCACAACAAAAACAACAACGACAACAACAACAACAAAAAGGCAGCCAAGCAAACAGAACTGACTTCTTGTTCAGTGAGTTGGAAGAGAGAAACTTCTGGCTGTGTGTTAATGAGGCTGCTGTAGAGACTTGGGTCAAAAGAAGAGCACAATTAATTTTTCCTGAAAGTATCAGAATATCACACATTGAAATATCAAATCTTTGGAGAAGTGTGTGGCTTGGATATTGATTTGCTTGTCACTTCCACGTAGTCAGTGCAGATAAGGTAGGGGTTACTCTGTAGTTAAATGTACCTCTAAAACTCATTCCTTTCCTCCCAGCTTTGGTAGCTGGGCCCAAAAAAAGGTGTCACCTCCCTCTCTTCCCTCTCCCTCTCTAAGACTTGATCTTAGTTTAAGTGAATCACTTGTAACTTCCTAAGCACTCAGCACTTAGATAACTGCTTCCAGTGCCATGGTAGGGGCCAACAAAGCAGGCTGCAAGAACTAGGACAGGGAAAACAGGTGTAAAGGGGAGACACTGCATTGCTCCAGCAGCAGAAGCCTTTGGGAAGAGCAGCAATAAAATCAGTTTAGGGTTTTTCCTCAGCCTGCAGTCTTGGGGCACATTTCACTACCTATTTTTACTTTGGACTTGAAGTATGTAAACTGTTTGGTTTTGTCATTCTCTCTCCTCACAGCAGCTTATAAAACCTAAGTCATAGTATTTGCTCAGCAGTCAGCAATTCCCAGAGAGAAAGCACTGATGAAAGGCCAGTGAGCAGCCTCAGCCAGTGCTACCATGGAGCATCCAGAGCCCAGACACAGGGCAGAGGGAGCAGGAAGAGGGGAGTAATGAAGCAGCCAGCCCAAGGGCCATCTTCCCCAGCCTCTTCCCCGGCTGAGGGATGCTCAGCTTGCCACGATACAGTTTAATATTCAGAAGGTCACAGTTTCAACTTTTGCCTCAGGCCCTCCAGACTCCTCAGCACAGCATTTCAAATTGCATTAGTTTGGGAGAGAGGCAAATACAAAAAGTTATAGTTTTCTCCCAGGCATTGCTTAAAATAGAAAGCAAACAAATGTCATTGCTGACATGCACAGCCCCGGAGACAGCAGTGAGATGCACAGACACAGACAGATGCATGCGACTGGCCCCTGTGCTTGATCAAGACTACAGTTCTTTAACTATCAGCCCAACATTTTCTGGATAGAAAATGCTTTTTTAATATCATATTATGGAAGTTAATTAAACAGCTTTCCACTCACGTGCTGGGCCATTTGGTGAACAATGTGAATACTGTGGTGGTTTGCTCTCAGTTTTCCACCACTTTCTTTTCCATAGTCTCCTGTGTAATTTGTTCTGTCTGGCTGTTCCAAAGCACATCTTCATGATGTCCTTTTACTCTATTCAAATCACCATCTGTTTGTTTCATTAGCAGTCTCACTTGGGAGGTGGGGTGTATTTAGGAGGTCATTCAACATTTCAAAATTAAAAGCTTGGAACTAATATTCTTCAACTAGAAAATGATAAAGTGCTGCTCTTTGGCATTTTCCAGAAGCTTGTCTAAAAGCAAGCCAGTGCCAATTTCTTGAACTTTTCCCTTTTCTTTACCTTAACTGAGAATCACCGCTTTACTTGCAGACTAAAGACTAAATGCTTCACACAGTTCAAGGAGAGGTTGCTAAATAATCAGGCTAATACTCCATGGGTCCACTTATTTATCTGAGTGCACAGCTCTCAGCAAAGAAATGTGGTGTTACTGGACACAATCCCCATCCCCCCAGAACCACCAGCCCCTTGTATCCTGCCTTCAGTGGGGTCAAACCCAGCCGAGAGTGCTCTAGGCCTGCAGTTCATGGGCTACCACCATGTTTGATTAACGAGAGGGCCGCCACAGAGCTTATCTAGAAAAATGCACAATGCCATAACATAAGCAGGCATAAAGAGGGAAGTGTTTGTCACCCACAGTGCCAGCATCACATGGGAGATAAAGGATCATTTTTCATGTCTCTACCAGGGAGTGCAAGCTTGTTTGGACATGATGGCAACTCATTGATCTTGGAAAAAAATAGGAGTAATTTCTTGCTGAACCTGAGAGGGAGCAACAAATTCAGCTTCATGTCTTCATGCCTCCCTTGTTCTGTAGCACAGGATGAAAAACAAGCCCTACTGGAGAAGGAAAAGGAGACTATTGCATTGCTCTTGATTGTATTTCCTTGTGTTTGTTTTTTAGGTGATGCGAGTAGGCTGCAGGGGAAAAAGGAAGATCAGGCAGACTTGAAACATGAAGGGTCACACAGTGATTTGTTTATTCACTGGGTCATTAACTCAGCAGTAACTATCTGAAATGTTTTATCGGTTTAGAATCCGGATTTGAAAGGTTCTTCCTTAAGCTGTGACTCTCAGACTCATCAGACTACAGCCGAAGCTATAATTTCCCACTGGAAAAAACAAGACACTTGAAACACACAAACACATCGTAAGTAATGCACTGCTAACCTGTCTGAATGCAGAGTCCTGCTTACAGAGAAGTACACTACCCCTTGCATGGGCTGCTGGCTGAAAATATGACTGCATTAGGGTGAGTGCTGCCTCGGGTGCCAGGAATGTCTGGTGTTACCAAGTCATCACTGGTGTGCTGCCAAGGAGAGACTTTCCCAACCTGCCACTTAGGAAGAGGGATGCTTAGTTGCTTCTTCCCACTGGCTGCCTAAAGACAGTGAGCAGAAATCCAAGGAATTGGTCAAGCCACAACAGTGCAGCCAGACCTTCTCCATGCTGGCAAGCTTTGGGACAAAACTATCAGGAATACTTTCAGCAATAGTGTGGCCAGCAGGACCAGGGCAGGGCATGTTCCCCTGTACTTGGTACTGGTGAGGCCAAGACTCAAATCCTGTGTTCAGTTTCAGGCCCCTCACTACAAGAAGGACATTGAGGTGCTGGAGTGCGTCCAGAGAAGGGCAATGGAGCTGGGGAAGGGTCTGGATCACAAGTCTTATGAGGAGCAGCTGAGGTTGTTTAATCTGGAGAAAAGGAAGCTCAGGGGGGACCTTATCACTCTCTACAACTGCCTGAAAGGAGGCTGGAGCCAGATGGGGATTCATCTCTTCTCCTAGATAACAAGTGACAGTATGCAAGGAAATCACCTCAGCTTGTGCCAGGGGAGGTTTAGATTGGATATTAGGAAAAAATTATTCACCAAAAAGGTTGTCAAGCTTTGGAACAGGCTGCCCAGAGAAGTGGCTGAGTCACCATCTGTGGAGAGGTATTTAAAAGATGAGTAGATGTGGCACTTAGGGACATGGTTTAGTGGTGGACGTGGCAGTGCTGGGTTCATGGCTGCTGTTGATAAATTTAAGGGTCTTTTCCAACCTAAATGATTCTATGATTCTAAACCCATCACTCAAGAGGGTACAAAGCCCATACAAGATGGCCTTATCTCTAATTGTGACAGGAACCATTGGCAGATGTTGGGCTGTGAAAATATCCTATAGAAATTCCAAGATCACCTTAATTCCTTGAATTACATTCCATCAGCAGGGCACTGTGGAGCAGTCATGAAAGCTGAAGAGAAGGCAAGGGCAGAAGGCAGTCTTCAGACTGAGCATGCACAGGAGCACCAGACCTTCACCAAAGGGACATGTAATACGAAGCTGACAGAAGAGATCTAACCACAGGCACAAATAAAATGCAAAGTTCTTCAGGGCATCTTAATAAACTCTCAGACTGAACAGAGATAAGGGCAGACAGATCCTCTGGCATTTTCCTAACAGTTGATAGTGGTGAGGGAAAGCCTCCTCATAGCCTCAGGGATCCTTCATAGGTGACTGACGGTGTGAAGTCAGACACTCTCCAAAGAGTACAGCACAAGCCTGTTTCCAAATGACAGTTCATGTTCTTATCCCCCCTTCCTCTTCATTTCCTCCCCTTTGCCTTCAGATCTGTCACAGTCCATTTGGGAAAAATGATCTGTGCTGCTTCTGTTTAAGGAGATACTTAGATCCCATAATGTGGTTGAAGGGCTTTCAGACTTAGTCCTGGAGCTGCCATAGAGGCTCAGCTACCATCTTCAGTCACTGTAAGAAGTCTGAAGCCCAAAGCCTTGTCTTGAGCACATCTAGCAAGCCAAGATCTTCCCTCACATTGATCCTGAAACCACTGGCTACAGGTGACTGCAGAATGTCAGATCAGACTGCATCCACTGAAATAAGTGCCCGTTTCCTCAAAGGAATGTGAAACCCTCGGGTGTGCCTGTGCAGGCATGTCCTGTGTCACTGAAGTAATGAACAGCCTTTGGAGCCACTGGTGCTACCAGTACACCGTGCAGCAGGATTAACCTCTGCTTACAATGGGGTTATAAGGCTCATTACCCAGCAGCTGAAGGCAGGCTCACCCTGACACAGTGGTATTGCCTTCAGCTCTCACCAGAGCTGGGATCTGACCACACACCTGCCATACACACACCCCCAGGAAAAAAAACAAGAGCAAGGGCTGCCCAGATGGGATTAGCAGGCAGCAATGCTATCAGCACTCCAACTCCCTGTCTCCCTTCTCCTCTCCAGCCAGGGCCTCACCCTTTTACGATTTTGCATTTAGTCCTCTGTGATGGTGTGACACCATACCTGCCTCTTACAGCCCAGAGCAGCTCAAAGCCCATCTCGCTGGGCACAGCAAATGCTTCCCTATGCTACACCTGGCCCGTGCTGGGAACAGCTCCTCTGCTTACTTCATCAGATTAACACAAAACATGCTATCAGCACATTGGCAGGCTCTTAATATCTTTGCTGGCAGTCTTTAATGGCCTCAGGTCTCGTAAGGCATTTCATTCATCTGGTGACTGTCAGGCTGCAAGAGCACCAGGGTGCTCTCCCCCCACATCCCCTTCCTCAAAGCAGAGATAAGAGCGCAGCTATTTTAAAAGCAGGAGGTGAGATGAAAGCACTCACTTTAGTTAGGATGCTGCTGCCATTCCATAATTAACTTCACCTAAATTTTCAAAGGAAGAAAAAAAAAGCCATCCAAAAGTCATTTTGAATCACTCTCTCGCCCACGTTAGTCACCTCGTTCTTGATATCAATATCAAGAAAAGAAAGTGAGGACTTTTCTATTTTTTTAATAATATTACCCTTCAAAGCACTATCTTGAGCTAATTTGTCAAATGCCAGCATGAAAGGCAGCCAGGTCACACTCTTCTCTCTGTAGCTCCTTGTATCACTTTGGGCTACCTATACACTCGGGGTCAGAATGACATTTCTCCCTCCCACCTCCTCCCCCTCCTTTCCCCAGTTCCACAAAGCAAAAAATGTTGGTGCCAGCCATCTGACAAAGTGTTCCTTCAGGGTCTGTAGTAACCTGTGGCCCTTCCCTCCACACACTGTAATTCTAGTGCATCTTTAAACCAGCAGTATTTACAGTAACCGATTTTCAATACACTCCCAGCTCCCTTCTGGGAGACATTCATAGTCCACATCCTTCCTTTGTGGAAACCTACAGAAATACTCACTCTAGGTTAAGACCCAGACTGGAATCTTGTTCTAGAGCAAAATCCTCCTCCATGTGAAAAGCTCCACAGAATAACTGTTTCAATGAATCTGCAGAAATAATAGGGCTAACAAATACCTAGAAGTTAGAAGAAAATAAGGAAGTCAAACATTTGTTTATGTTTTTTGATCATTGCACAAATTTTTTGCAAAAAGAAAGAGAACTTGAAACAGTTACCTGCAGGTCAAGACTTACCTCTTCGTTTTTTCTCCTTAAATCTGCAAAAAATCTTCTGTTAAATGGAATGGATTTAAAAGATTGCAACTGTATGGACGAGACAGCACTATCCAGTGGTCAGGAAGCTGGATCTTAGAAGATGAAGGTTCTGCTATTCCTGAAACTCATCTTGATGCCTCTCCCTGTCTCAAGTGTACCTACTTAAAAAGCAGTGCAAATCTTCTTCCCATCTCTGCAATGGATAAAAAGGAAGAGAGAGTGATTAGTTACTTGAGAAACATGACTTAAACAAAGCAGACAAAGGATTTCTATGTATCTTCCTGAAGGAAGCTGACAATTGGTCTAGAATGATTTTTACATATTTCAGGTATCAGATACCAGACAGACCAACTAATGCTACCAAACCTATAACAACCATTGCTTTCTACTTTGAGTGCTGTACTCGCAGCTCCACTTGGGGTACATTGCAGGAATTTCTAACCCTGACCTACAGCCAGCTCCTAGACTGGCCTTGCTGATGAAGATCTGCTGCATCTCTCATATGCCCAGGCTTGTTGCCTTTTTTTTTGTAGAAGCTCAGGTACAATTTTGGTTTATGTAATTCATGTCTTAACCAGCATATCTAACATGACACCTTGCAAGTGGAGATGTAAGCCAGCTCCTTTATTTCTGAAGCAAAGCACTCTCCAAATTCACTTTGGGTAATTCATTGGTTCTGCTAACTCCTCTGCTCTGCACAGACTGCCAAGGGAGAACAATAAATACAGCAACAGATGCATGGAGAATTTTTGCTGTTGACTATGCATCATATTTGAGTAAATAAAAATTAGCAAAGAGCAGCCAAACATCAACCATACTTCCTTAGTCTGAAAATTCACTTACTCTGCAGCATTTAAATATTTCTTACTCAGGTAAAAAAGCTGGAACACATAAGAAACCTCCAAAGGAATTATACATGTACATATACATTAAACAGCCAATCTTACTGTCCTCCCCTTACCCCACACCTCGGCAAGATAGGGCTACTTTGGATGCAGTGTTGGGGGAGGAGTGTTTTCTAAAATAACTCTGTCACAAACAAATGAGAAGAAAAATCTACTCTGTCAAACACCACATTGTAATTCTTCATCGCTGTGCCGCAACAGGACTTGCATCTGTCAAGGAATAGCCGGTATTCCAAATAAATGTAAGAGACCATTCAGATTCATTCAGTCAAATTGATGCTGTCAGGGCACTCCTTGAAAAGTGAGAGGGTTTGGGTGAAGCCGAGCTGTTACTCCTGTTGTTCTTACACAGGTGAAGGTTATTGCACTTTGTGCTGAAAACGACAGTGGTTTAAATTTGAAGGAGTTACAGGCTGTGGTATCAAATAATGACATATGAAAGGTTTTACCTCAGGATAACTGACAGGAATGAACCTTGGGTAAGAGCTACTAGAAAAAAAAAAAGCCACCTGTAGAGTGGCTGTTGGGAAGCATATAGGAAGTGATGGTCCCAAGGAAGTTCTCAGTGAATAGGGGTTTTCTGAATGGTATCCAACATCAAAGCAACTGCACTATTGAAACACTTTGTACCCGTTCCCACAGAAATGCTAAGGGTCACATCAGCCCCAAAACTACTCTACCTCTTTATCTCCAGTGGTCCCCACAAGAAGACTGTAAGGAATACTACTGGGATTTTGGGAAGCAGAAAATCATGTTTCAATCTATCTATTCACAGTATGTTTGGCAGATAAACAGAAAAGTTAATTCCCTAGAGAGATCAATCCAGTACTTTTCCAAAGTGCTTTATGCAACATGCAGACCCTCAACCTTGCTTTGAAAAGCAAAGAAGAGCTGTGAATTTCCACATGAAGATGTCTTTGCTTCAATTAATAACAGCACATCATTTTGGACTCCAGCTCTCTGAACAGTGAAAAGCTGCTTAGTTCTCTCTCCAATAGATAACTGAGGCTGACTAACAGACTGCTTGCAAACCAGCAAGAAAAGATGTTGCACCCAGAAATCACTGCCGCCTATTTAATTTTTAAGGTGTAAAAATTAGGATCTTTAAACAAATCAAAGCAGAGAGAATAAAAAAGATTAATTAGGGAGCTTAGCTGGAGAGTATGGTATTTATTATCAACATTTCTCAAGCAGAGCTCTTGCTAGGATGTGACTGAATGAGCCAGCTCTGAGACCCCAGTATTGCCTCCCTGCAGAGTCCATTGTGGCAGCCTCAACAGCTCTGCCTCCCTTGTGCTGCTGGTGTGAATTCTGTATCCACAGCTATTTTGGGGCAGTTTGCCAGCATCAAAGATTACCATCTGCAAATTCGAGTGAAGGCATATGATTTAATTAACGAGAACAGTAAAACTGGCATGCCTTTGTGAAGGTAGCAAGTGGAGAAGAGTCATGCAAGCGGAATATGTCAACCTCTGTACACTTACTCAGATTCAGCTATTTAGACATAACATTTGAATTAGTTCCTCTTAGTCTAGGAAAATTATAACATAAGGGGTACTTCTTATGGTAGTCCTTTGAGTGACAGGACTTTGACAAAAAGTGGGTCTGCATGGTTCCCATGATAGTGGTGGTGCCTGGATGAGGCATCTGTCAGGGGCAGAGTCCTGATCCAGGACTGCAGCCAGACACGCTGCCTCCACAAAGCATCTCCACTTGAATCTCGTTCGCGTGTCTGGCACATGGATCACAGACCTGGAGATAAACAGGGACATTGTGCCAGGAACATGAGTGGTGGGGAAGTGGCAGGCAGAAAGGTGGAGGCAGAAGCTAATGCTGAAGGTCCCTTAGCTCTGTTAGTAAATTCATATACAGCAGCCAGCACAGAGCATCAACCTCTGCTGAAGCCTCTAGTGCTTAGCAACAAAGCAGACAACAAAACACCACTGGTTCAGATGCTTCGTCTTTGATACTATAAACAGGACAGCAAAATGAGAAATTATGGACTTAAGCAAAAAGTACAGGTACATGTGAGTTTCCAGTATTACTTTTTTCTAAAAACATATTTAAAATGCACAAAGATTTAACAAAACTTAACGTGGAATGTGAAAGAAGTTCTAAGAAGCCTCAAGTAGGCTACAAAACTAGAACAATCAAGACTTCATGAGACAGGGAACATGCTCACTTGTGAACAGTATTAAAACACCAATTTTATTCAGGAATACAGAATACATTTTGGAAGATTTCCAGTTTACAAAAGTTTAAGACAAGGTTGACTTTCAACATACAACCTCCCTTAAAGTGTTTAAGTAACTTCTGCATGTTAAGTTGACAAAACCCCTCAAATCAGGAAAAAAAAAAAAAAAGGACAAATGAAGGCCACAGTCCTGTACTGGGATACATTCAGGCAGAATCCAGCACAGTATTGAAATTCTTTCTGGAGTCCATATTTTAGTCCATGGCTGTAGTGTAACCTTGTGTTAATAAAAAAATATTGCAGATCTAGTAAGAACTGCAAGAAAAGCCCTTGTCTTACCATTTTAGTTCCAGGCATTATATGCAAAGTAGCTTCAATACGCAACAGTTAAAAACAGTACTTGTCATTTGATCACCACATTAAAAATACAGCATTAATATTTTTTTCATTTATACAATTTTAAATATTCATTAAAAACCAGAATCAGTGTCCCTCCATCCTTTTCATCATTAATAGTTTTTCTTATCTACTAAAACCATTTGTCTTTGCTAAGATGTCTAAAAAGTAAAGAGCACAAGATTAACAGGCTGCAGCATTAATTAAAATGAGAGTCATCTCTTTCCTCCACTCAGTTTCTAAATCTATCACAAGGGCCCTATTAGCTGTATCAAAGTGAAGTGATGTAAATAAAACTGATTTGGCTTAAAAGTAGAGGAAGAAGGAATGCAGATATTTAAAAATTGCAATGCCTCAGTGTTGTTGTGTATGTCACTGCAGACAAGAGCCAAGAAAATTACTTACAGGCTCTCTTTTAAAAGCATTACTGCCAGTTTTGCATTTCCAATACCAGAGAGCCACATAGTAATTTGCCTTACAAGGAACTTCGGATTACTATCAAGCAGAATCACTAATAGCCTTATTTTAAATACACAGCTCTCTGATTTCAACAAAGGTTACAGACACTCAAAGCTCCTGAATTTTATTTATTTTTAAATGACCTTTTTCCAACAGGCTAATCCATATTCCTTCATTTACCTCAAGCAGTCATTTCTTCAAACTCTTTTGTTCAAATATATTAATAGCTGCACTGAGGAGAACTACTCAATACAGTGGTCACCATGCAGTAGAGATGTGGAAACAGAATTAGGCCCTGGAAAAAAACTTTAACTGATTTTACTTTTGTAAGAACGGGTCTTTGAAATAACACCCATTTGTTTAAATATTAGGTAGAAAGGAAAGCTCTTGGATGACTAACATCAAGCTAAAAGGTTAGGAGTAATTGCAAACAACACTATGATAAATTCCAATTTTACCTGCTACTGTAAAGAAATGCTACCATGTGGTATTGGATGAACATTTAACTTCAGCCTTACAAGCCGCAGGATTTTCAATGAAATATTTAATTTCATCAGCACATTTCCCAAAGATTCCACTGAATAATGCAGCGTAATACTGTATTAACACACTAGAAGTGACACATCATAAACAATTTCTGTGTGATACTACAGCAATTTCCAAAGAAACTAGCTTTGCAGATTTGTTCGACAAACCAGAAAACTGGAGTAAGAGGAGCCACCCCAAGTTTCAGCATGCCTTTTTGGAACAAGATACTGAACTCCTGTAGTCCTCAAAGTTCAGTGGTCCCCATGAGTAACAACGAAGAGGAAGACAAGACTTGTTGCTCTCTTTGGATCTCTAGACAATGATATGTAACAACACCCAGAAATGTAGGTAACAGCCTCTCCAATCAACATTCAAACAAAAAGGCACTATCTTCTTTAAAGTTGTGTTTTCAAAAACCAGAGGATTCCTATACAAACATAAATACACCCTTAGCTGGAAGGGAAAACATCACACCATTTAGAATGTTTTTTCCTTTTTTTTTGTGTAAAGTCCAAATGGATTATCTTAATGCAAAAGCTACATGAATATATACAACCTGAAAGAGTTATTTTTTTTTTTTAAATATATATATATGTACATATATGACAGTGGCGGACACAGAAGGCAGAAGAAGCAGGCTATATTCACTCTTTTCCCACTTCTTGGCAAAGCAAGGCAATGTTTTTCAGATGTCATAGACACAATATTTGGTTTGGACACATTCTGGTGTCTTAGAATACACACTGTGAAATGTAATCCCCTGTGGAAGGCTTGTTTGAGGGATATGGGACACAATGATTTAATTTGACTAATACAGTTTTAGGCAGCTTTACAAAGATCTCTGATTCAAATGACACTACTGCAAACTCTACAATGATATGTTTTTAAGACCAATATAAAGCTTTTAAAACCACAAGAGAAAACCATTAAGGTTAATTCTGATACAGCATAACATAGCTCTCTTACAGAGGCCAAGCAGAACTTTAATGAAAAGCAAGAGGGACAGCAGGGTCCAGTGATCACAGGAGACACCCCTGCACCCACCTATACTACTCATTCATGTACTTGAGTCTGATCTACCTGTAAAAACCCTGTAAAGTAAAGAATAACTGTCTGCTACGTGACAATAACAACAGTCTTCCTATGACCTTAGACAGACTCATAAATAAAGCCAAATCCTGCTTTGTGCAGGACAGCATAATTACATTGCTTGAGTTCTCAGCAAGGATGAAATCTGACCCACTCTTGTACACTACTTTACAAGGACCTACGAGCATGTTCACCAACACACTTCACCACAGGCTGCCTAAGCTTGCAATCAAAGGCCGCCTTTACTCTGCTTCCAAAGTCAGTCAAGCCCATCAGCATTAGAATTCTCCAGGACTCCCACCATGTCCTCAGTCCTGGAATGACCTGTGCTTGTAAATCTGTCTGGCCCCTGCCTCTTACATATCATGGCAATCGACTCCAGAGCTGGAAATGAAAAAACAGAAACAAAAAAACCCTCCAAAAATTCAGGCGTATGTGTGGGAACTGAGACTGAACTTCAGTCATTCCCCAACCTACACTCCAGCTCAAAAATTCCTGGGTTCTGAGCACATAACCTATGGGCAAAATAAGCTACCTTAGGGGAGGAAGAAAGCAGTAAGTGTGGGCAGTCAGCATCCTTCACTTCCTTTAAACAGCAAGGTCTGTTTAATGACATGGTTCTTTTACATAGAAGGAGTGGGAAATGTGAGATAGATATAAATAATTTTTCAAGGCAAATTTGCCTCTGGACAAGAGGAAGACACTGCATTGTTTTCTGTATACTCAGCACAAGCACAGCACTGCAGTGGCATTTAAATTCACAGCTTCTTCCCTCTTGCCACTCCCAATACCTTTACCTCTGAGGTGCTTTCACATGGATGATTCAACAAGGCGCATTGAAACACATTTGACAGGAGACCATTCCAAGAGTTAGGACAGAACAGACATAAATAATTCTGGTTTTCTGCAGAAGTTAGAATTTCAAGCAAATGAATGTGAATAATGCAAACTCTGTAAAACTCAATGAGATTATCAAAACCAAAACTTTGACAGTTTAGAGTTCTTGTGGTGCAGTGGATCTAAACCCAGGTGATACACTACGTACATACCCACACACAGCATTACACATGTGCATCCATGCTCATATGGATACTCGCTGCAGACAGGGATGGCAAGCCCAACACCTTTCACCGCATGACCTGCTTTCAGGTATTTTACAAATACAACAAACTAGTCATTGACATTAAAGCTTTCTGTGCTGGGTGTTTGCCTCACGCTGGTTTTGGTGTTGAAGATTTAGCAGGAACAATTTGGGGTTTTGTTTTGCTGCTTAGTTGTGGGGGTTTTTTTAAGAGGGAACACGTGGAGTAACGTTTTGCCACACAGGAAAAGAAGTCTTGCACTGTGTTTTTGAGAAGCTTCAATGCCTCTGTACTCAGCCTTGACATCTGACAGATAAGCCAACTTTTGTGATGTTGCTGAGACAACCCATGCAAATTTAGCCTAGATACTGGCATCTGGGAAAAAACCCTTGTTTGCTCAGTTAGACTTGTTCATCCTCACAAGCTTAAAACTCCCTCACAGGGAGAATGTTCCAGGCTATGAAGAGATGGGTCAAGTAGGACATTTTCTGCAAATTGAGCAATGCCAGGTGGCTAGCATTGGACACCAGATCTCCAAGTAAAATGACTGCCTCTCATGTGCTTCAGTGACCACCAGCTGGCACCAGACAGTAAAAAGAAACAGCTCACACGTTGACAGGATGGGAGGCAGTCTGAAAACAACAGTCCTTCTGGCACAGTTCTTGCGTGCAACTTCTGTATATATTATACACACACATATATACATCCATATACAGTAAGCAGTCCAATAAATACATTACATCAGTTCTTTCACAAAGCACTGATGTTTCTCTTACTTGGCTGAACCAGAACTTGTTCACAGAAGTATTGTGGAGAGCTGATGTGACTCTAGGTTTAGCCCTCACTGTTCTGTCTTTGATGAGCCCAAAATGCTGAATTCAAATATTAACTTAGTGTGAATTCAAATCAAGTCATCATTCAGGCACATGTCCCCCTGAAACCTATTAGCCACAGCAGCTTAACCCACACAGACACAGTAAATGCCTTCCTGCCCAACCCAAATACTGAAGCAGCTACACTTCTCTTTCAGCAACGTGGCTGACCAGAGAATCACTCTGATCTACTGTCCTCTCCAGTAGAGTTCTGTGCCCATCCATGCTGCCATGGACGTCTCTCGTCCAACTGTCGGATGTGCCCACAGGACTTTCTGCCACAGGGGTGTCTGTGCTGGCCAAGCTTCCCGACCGAGAGCGGTAGGGAGGAAGGTCTGGCTGATTAGGGGATTCAGATTCGGAACAGTAAGGCGGTGGAGGAAGGTCAAACCAAGGTGGTCTGCTGTAAGACACATAACAGAGTAAGAAGTTACTGAAAACAGTGGGACAGAAGATAGTACACAGTATTCCAATTATGAAAAAAACCCCAGTATTTCTTAGCTTTTCAATTATAACACATATCAAGAAATCTCAGACCTGCCTACATTATTCAGGTAATTTCAAAATATCCACACTATCACTAGGAACACCAAGGTTTCTGGTCAAGGTGCAATATAGTAATTACATCTTGCTTGACAATGCACACACTGAGTTAGATGGGAATGGGCTTCCAACAAAGCTGGCTCAAAGACAGCTGAGCAAGAGGTAAAAAACTTTTCTGTGTAACATTTACACCAGAGAAACACTTTTAAAGAAATAACATTAAGTGGTGGATTTACACCTATAGATGATGATGTGAACAGAAGAAAGCCCCAAGGAAATCTCCATTAAGTGACAGAGATTAATGGCTTACAGTCTACGAATAAATGACAAACTGAATTCTCCACACTGACGAATCACTTTGGCTGTCATGAGATCACATGCAGAGCAACTGCTAAGTAGGCAGAGACAAGACAAGTACTGCATTTAGGAAAACTGTTTTGTGGTTCTGATAGCAAGGAAGTAAAGGGGCTGAAGGGCTGAGCAGATTGATAACAGGCCCTGAGAGCAATTAGCTCTGAAATTGCTGATAGTTTTATCAGCTCAGGTGAGAAGTGATTACAATCCGGACACCTACTCACTTAGTTGTTCTTAAGAATGAAACTATATCATTATTATGAAAGTCAACATTAAGACAAGGGATCTGTAGCCAAAATCAGCAGAGAATAGGATTATACTATTATTCTTAAATCCCACAGTTTGTTCTAAAAATACCAACAGGGTGATTGTTCACAATTTGAATTGTTAAAGTTCATACCATGTCCTTTTTATGTAGAGGGGATGTCTGTTTACAAGTTTTGTTTGGAAAGACTTTACAGACAGGTTAAAATGAAGGTTAATTATCTACAAACAAAGCCAGTGTCATAACTACAAAAACATCATAAACCAAGACACACCCACACACCAAACTTCAAAGCATTTTCAGTTATTTAAAATAAGGAGAGTGCTTTCCATTCCAGAGTCCTGTTCTTTTCTTCTCTTGGTAAAGGGAAAGCAGTGCAGAGCAGAAGAATGATTCAATTCCTTTATACAAGAATTGAAGAACTCTCTGACCTTTATATACTTCTTATGTATGAACAGGGCAACATTTTTTCAATGCTATGACATACAACTTAGTTGGGTTTTTTGGAAAACTCCAAATTCAGTTTTCATGTTTTGATTCCAGACTGGCACAGAATATCACTACTAGAAAAGTGATACATTTCTTTGCATTCTTCTGCCATTCTCAAAATCTCTACTACCAACAACATGTGCTAAGAAAACATGACTTAAGTTTGCCTCAAATCCCTTTAATACCAGTAACAGTAAAGGGACCTGAGGACCATGAATTTTTCGTATACAGGAGGAGCTCAGATTTACTGAAATTTGACCCTATGCATGCGACAGAAGTGCAATGCTGACCTTCTGTCAAAAGCAGTAGTAAGAACAAGTGGGGAGCAGCAGCACAGATTAACAGAGCTGCATGCTGCAGTGTGAAACTCCGGTGAGCCCGGAATTAGCTCCTGGACGTACCTTTGGTCGAGGACGGCCTCTGAATAGGACGGCGGGGAGTCCAGGTCCACTGGCCTGTGGTAGGGCTGGCTGGACATGTACTGGATGCCGTTGTTGACGTTGTAGGTGACGCTGCAGTGGTGCGGGTGGTCGAGGACCACGAGGCGGGACAGCAGCACGGGGTGCTGCAGGCGATGCACCGGCAGCGTCATCAGGTTGTTGCGCTTCCGCTGGTGATGCAGCACTAAGGCGAGGAAGGCCACCACGAGGACGAAAATGACAGAGCTGCCGATGATGGCGTAGGTGATACTCGGGTAGTAAAGCAGCTGATTCTCGGAGGTCACGTAATCTTGGCCGCTGCCTGCCTCTGCAAGACAAAAGCAAAAGGAAGCCTGAGATTTCTTTCAATATAAAACTGCTTTTGACCTGTGCTGTGTTTCCTGCTGACACACTGTGTAACAGAAGAAAGTTTTCCTTTTTTTTAGATTGTGAAAAATCAGCTTATTAAAAGCACATGCATGCAAATTGGAGACTGGTAGACTATCCCTCAGTCCATTCTCACCCGCACTAAGTGCCAGCACATAAACTACCAGGGAGAGACAAGCTGAGAGAGAGGAAAATACACACCATAGGAAGAAGCACGTGCACTATCATGGGAGTATCTCCCCTACTCCTACCTATCAGTCATAGCTTTTGTTTCCACAGGTGAGACACCCAGTTCCAAGCCATAACCACAGTACCTCAGCTGCATCTGGCAAAGCTCACTAGAATCAGAGATGTAAAAGGCCTGATACTTACTTTTTTCTTTTTACTTTACATTCCCCTAACACCATTTCAGCCCTGTGTTCACAAGGTCATGCAGCCATTGAGTAATGTTTTTTTGGGCAAGAATTTCTATTTCTGTGCAGGCTGTAATTCCTTAGAGCCTCAGGCTATTCCAACATTCATCTACCTCAAGAAAAATAAGAGGCTGAGTAAAACCAAACCAAACAAACAGAACCCCAAATCCACATAATTACAAGAGCATGATCCATCCAAATTCTTAATTTCCTACTGCAGAAGGTTGGCACAGTAAAACTTAACATATGATTTTCCTTTCTTTTCCCTATCAAGAAAAACTTTTCAGTCATTCAGAATTGCAACAGAGCCACTAACACATTTCCCTAGCAATGGAATAATGAAATATATACCAACTGTGTCCAACATAATGGAAGAGCTTTCTTCAAGCACTGCTTTAGGTATCTCTCTCAATATTTGATTTTGGTAGTTCACTTCCATGGTTAAACACCAAACCACAATTTCTGGCACCACTACAAATAACTTCTGCATTTGTTAATAAGCTAATACAACATAAAATGGCTAATCCTTTAAACATCTCCATTTTAAAGCATAGATATTTTAGTAAGAAGAGATCAGATGGGAAAAAAAGACTGTACCAGAACTAAGAAAACATGATTTCTTCACTATGAGAGTGGTGAAGCACCAGAATAGGCTGCCCAGAGAAGCTGCGGATGCCTCATCCCTGGAAGTGCTCAAGGCCAGGCTGGATGGGGCTTTGAGCAAGCAACCTGATCTAGTGAAAAGTGTCCCTGCCCATAGCAGGGGGTTGGAACTGAATGATCTGTAAGGTCCATTCCAACCCAAATCATTCTACGGTTCTGTGATTATTGGTCCTGCTATCAAATATGAAAACTACCACTCGGATAGGTCTGTTTTGCTGATGATGCCACTACAACCACAGATCAGAGCTTTGAGGCCAGTGGCAAACCACAGAGACTTCTCTCTGATACTTAGTGAAACACCTCAGTGTCACACCTCAGGGAGGATCTGTACTAACTTTATTTCTCCATGCAACTGTGCTAGAGAAAGCAGAAATCACTGTTACCAGTCAACATGAGGTCTCTGGCTCACTCAGCAAAGTGAACAAAGTCTGCATGAAGAATGTAAATCAAAGCCGAAGTGCATCATTAATTTTAATTACAGCTCATCACATATTACTCTGTCTCCTTTAATACACTCCCTACATTCAACAGCTGAGAAATGAATTCATGTCACATATCACAGACAAGAGTCAGTGCAGGGAATACAATGATGAACAGATAATTTTTATGCAAACATCAACAGGTTTATTTGCAAGGACTGACCTATGGATGAATACTACTACCTGTAGCAAGTGCAAGGAAGACAAATATATTATGACACCCCAGTAAAATACAACAAGACTCTCATTCAATTTGGCTCACTGGTCACAGTGCACTGGCCTAAGACTGAAAACAGGATGCCTTTCCAGAGCTGATGAGATCTAATTAGTTACCATGGGATCATTCTGCAGCAGCACAGTCCCTTCTCTTTATAAGCCCCATCCTACTAAGAGGGAAGAAAAATGAGAAGTGAATTATACATCAACTTCGATTCACAACTTTTAAAGTTATCCACCTGCTTAAGATAGCATTTTCTAGGTACTGCATGAAACAGTTCTATAAATCCAAACAGGCTAACCAGACTGCTGAAGAAAAACTACTTTGTCAAAAGTCAGATGGGATCTGATGACCAGCTTTAGGATAGTGTGAAACAAAACATCTCTTTTATCTGGTTTTACAATCCTTTTCATAGAACAACCATACACATATTTTGCAGAGATTTGGAGTAAATTTGCAGCTAACATACTGTTTTGGAGACTTGGGATTACTGTAGCTGATGAAACATCATTTATTTACCGGTAACCATTCCTTTTCAGGTTTCTAGATCTATTTCTTGCACTCCCATTTAGTTCACTATCTCTCTGAAAACCAGAGCAATCTAAGGGCCTGCCTACAGATCTGTGCAGAGGTCTCTGAACCAGAAGCGGAGCCATTAGGGTGTTATTTTGAATAGTGCTATCTGGTGCAACCTTTGAACTGGCCAACACAGCAATACTGCCTTCGGGATCAGAATTAGCATCTTCATCAGTTCAGCTAACTCTAGCCCATGTATCTCTAACATGCAGCTGCACTGAGGAGTACAGCTACAGCCTGTGAAGAGGAAAGAATCTGGTTTATTAGTCAAGTGCTCTTTCTTGTGCCCCAAGCAGTGTTGAGGATTTGCATGGAGACACCCTCCCCATGCAAAGAATCCAGCTCCCTAAACATGTATAGTCTCTATACCTGCTCAGGAACAGACTGTACGTGAGATGGAGTTCTAACTAGGAAGACTCAGCTATCATTGAAACAAAGTCTTCTTCCACCACAATAACCACTTTATTCTTGTCTTATAGGTGGGTTTTCTGGGCCATGAAGACATAATCTTAAGTTCTCTTAGGAAATCACGCTCACAAGTGAAATCCAGTGGCATTTCACTTCTGCTGTGGTATAATTTATACCATGAATGACCAATCTATATCTAACCTCTCTTTTCTAGCAAGGTCAGTAAATCTAAACCTGCAAAAGATGAAGGTAACATTACCTGAGCCTATCAGCAATGCTCGGCTTGCAGCCCTAGAGAGCTGAACTTCCCTTAATGGTCTTTCAAAGTAATGCTTTGACAAGAAAACTGCTCTGTGGCACAGCTAAAACAAAAGTAGCAGAACTATGAGGCAATTTTCATCTAAGAGACTTTTACATCAAGTTTTTGCTTTGTCTTCCTATATATCTGATCATGTTGAAATGAGTAACTTCCTAGAACTCCTTAAAAATGTTCTGTTTTTTTTGTAGAGCCCGGTGAATATACAGAAGTGTGGAAGGGAATGAGGGGTACTGAGCTGGGACTGCCTGATGAACCTCTATCGAGTTTGCACACAGTGTAAAAGGGAGAAGGTGAGATATAAAAAAGAACATCTGAAAACTCTCACAGCTGGACATGCATGACTACTTAAGGGAACAAAATCCATAACTCTTTAGCTCTGCTCTAATAACTTTCAGCAAATGTTTACACATCACAGAAGTCATTGAACTGAATTTCTTGGTAATTCAGTTATCCTCTCCCAGGAGAAACAGGTATTATCCAGGTAGGTTTAAAAAGTTCTGTCTGCTCTGCTACCAAGTGCAAATTCATGAAAAAGGGTGAGCGGGCAAGCAAATTTAATTTAAATTCATGGAGTATTTATTATTTCGGTTTTTTCTCCTTAAGGAGATCCATTTTCTAATCATGCCATATATAAACAGTTTATCAATGCCACTTATGCCTAATAAACCCTAGTATCTGGGAAATGCTGAATTCACAGATCAGAGATTTTTGGAGTGTAAAAAGCTTTGTGAATAATTTAGGAAAAGACTGATAAAGGAAACATAACAGGTTGTGCTCAGAGGTCTATTTTATTGACTGTGAACAAATCTGTGGTCTCAAAGTTTAAAAAAGATTTGAGAGTAACAGCATTAAGTCTGCCAGACACAGGGATGAGAGGCTATTATTTTATCTTTCACAATCCTCTGCTCAAGCCTGGCTTTTCACAGTTCATTGGAGAAAAAGCTTTTGAAATACATAATCCGAGCAGACATCTGTAGCCTTAATGAGCACGAGTCACAGTCCATCTCCAACAAAGATGCTACTGTAACAACACATTTAAATTCCAACTGGTTAAAGTGCAGAGCTGCAGCCTGGAAGGTTAAAGACAACAAAAATCAAATGCAGACAGGCAGAGCCTCTGCACATTATTTACTTTCTGTGCTTGGAGTTCTTAGGGCATCCAGCTAAGTCTCCCAAAACTCTTATTAAATTTCTCATCCTTGATGATTTTATTTCCCACTAAAACAAGTCTTACATAGATTTTGTGCACTGAACTCTGAGAATACTCTTTATTCCAGTGATGTCTTTTCTAAACCAGTTATCTTTTTTCCCTATTGCCCTTCTCAGTGTTACAAACAAGATCTATCTCAGACAACACAGCACCTTGACCTCATGAAGTTTCATGCTAGGTTACCATTGTTCCCCTCCTGAACTGCTTACAGTTCCCATAGACACCAGAGACAAGGATTTGTTTTCAACTGCATTCAAAGCGTGTTTTTGCCCTGCTTTGGCTTTCTCTGTTTCAGGCACAGAAGAGAGATTCACTAATGGAGGTGTTACACATACTAAACAGACCTTATCTATGGGAATTGGCCACAGGAATACAATATGATTACGTTTTTGCTTACCAGGTACTTGGCAAATGGATAAGATTTCTGGAAAGCAGCAGGATGAAATCCCTTCCAGTTATGTCTGTAACAGCGATGGCTTCAACAGACAAAGAGAGACAACGTGTATCTGCACAGGCCAGGCACCAGGTTATCCTGTGTTTAACTCTCTACTAATCACAAGTGTCCCCAATGCCCACAGACCAAAACCACACAATCAGAACAGCCCTCGGTCTAAGAAGTTGGAGCCAAGAGTGGATCTATTCCCAGCTCTTGAAGCTGCCCATCAGGTCATTTTCTCCACCTCTGCCTTGGAATGCCACCATAGCATTCCTTGCCATGCTATCCCCACCTGAAAACTACAGTGATGTTCTTGCATTCTCAGGACCTTCTCCCAAGCTCTTTCGTACCAACAAGAACCACATCTTCCTCGAAAGTCTAGTGTTTCAAATATTAATCAGAAGTCGAACTATCACTGGATGCTCTGTCTTTGCCTGTTCTTTCAGATGACTGAAAAGACAGTCATGACCTTGCCTGCATGAACAGAGGAGGACTCCTTGATATGGAGAACTTGTTAGCCATACATATATACAATTTTTTAAAAATCACTATTGGTATTAGTGTAACAACTTGAGCTCTTAGCAACGAAATAGGAATATTTTGTATAATGCACTTTAGAGACTCTGAGCAAAACGATGGTTATTGTTCCCAAGAATGTAAAGCTAAGTGTAAGACTTGGAACTATATATAGCTATACAAGTAGCCAGCAAGACACAGATAAACCTCAGGACAGCAATAGTCAGCAGAATTAGAAGCAGTGCCAGCACATCTCATTCAGTACAGCAGAATGAGTGCATTACCCGCGCCTTCCTCCCCAGACTAAAACCCCTCATCCTGACCACGTGCTACAAGAGCTGTGCTTTCAAGTCTTTGCAGCTGCTCTAAAAGAGCAGCTGAGTCAGCCTGAAGATCAAGAGCCTCACCTCTCACATGCCATGCTTTTTTATCTTCTGCAGGGTAGGATAATTACTCCATGCACTTCACACACACACACACACACAAAAAGCAGCAAACTGAGCAAATAACTAAGAAATACTTAGCAGTAGCCATGGCAACTAAAGTTCTAAAATTAACTTGCCAGCAATGTAAAAACCTGCAAAGCCAAAATCTACCATAAAGCACAGAAACAAAAGGTCCAGGCTTGGCAGCTGGATGGAGCCCAAGGAGGAAATTAAAGTGTTATTCAAATGCAGTTCACGATTACTCCAGTATTGATCCATGCAGCACTTCCTGGACATGTGATAGCCCAAAAGGATAGTGGTATACTTCGATTAAATCACAGCCAGTACAAAAACTAGGCCCAAAAGCAGGGGCAGGACATAAAAAGGAAGAATTTTGTCCTAAAAAAGTTCTCTAAATGGAGGGTTTCAGTTACTTCTGTTTGTCTCCTCTTTCTCCTTTGTAAATGGAGAGTCACCATCAAGGAGGCTACCATGAAATTAGTTACTGTAGAGTTCTTGTAACATTTTATAACAGAAGGATGCCACTCAGGAAGACTCTGGGACACTAAAAGCTTTAGGGGCTTGTACTACTATTGGCCCCTCCCAGGCACTAAATTAAACCTGCTCTGCAGAATGAAAATTTCAAGTTGCAGCCACTAGAAGGCTCTTTGGAGACCAAGGTTATAAAATAAATCAAGAACATGCTTCAAAGAAAGAAAAACAGTATTATCTTCATAGCACAAACACGATCTTAGTGCTCTTGCCAAGACATATGACAACTACACACCTCCCAGGTTCTAGCTCCAGTTCAAGCAAGGTGCCTAAGTTGGAGATAACAGCCACTGATCCTGTACCATAGCCTGCTCCTTCCCCCAAATCTCCCAAGAGACATTCCAGTCTCACCTTGTTCTAGTCACAAACAGTTCCAGCTGCATACAAAGTTCAGGTTTGGGGTCTTTGGTTGCTGTGTAATCCACTGCGTGCCATTAATGAGTAGTATAGGACAGTCTTTAAAGTTAAAAAAAAATAATGTTTGAATGGAAAAGCTAACAGAACTATGAAATTCAACCAGCAAGACCCAAGAGTACTCAGTCAGTCTCCAGTATTCAAGGAGTAATGGACATCAACTAAACCACAAGAAGTTCCACCTCAAGATGAGGAAGAATTTCTTTGCATTGAGGGTGGCAGAGCACTGGAACAGGCTGTCCAAGGAAGTCATGAAACCTCCCTCTCTGGAGACATTCAAGAGGTCCCTTTCAACCCTAATGATTCTTTGATTCTGTAATATGAGCTTTATCTTCACTTCTTTAACTAATGCATACTACTTTCTACCAAATCCCCTTGGCAACACTGGCAAATTCATGTGCAAATGCACTGTCCTGTCTTCTGCAAAGGTTAATTAGAGCTCTGAGGCAGGTAAGAGCCTGGACATTGTATCAGATCCCTGCTCCCTGACAGTGCAAAAGCATGCCCTACCTTGATTAATTTTGAAAGGTCATAAGTACAGTTTCAAGTCAAAAGTATGAAGGAAAACAGATTTGTCAAAGGCCAGGGTGTCTTTGCGCCCTTCTTATTCCAGTCTGACCCTAAGTGTTTAGAATCCAATTTTCCACGACATACTCCCCTAACATTCCTTAGAATCATTTGAGTTATCTAGGAGGCAGAAAAACCCAACAAATCAAAACAAAAAGTAAACTAATTAAAATGAAAATTGGTGGTTGAAATGCTTGTGTTTTTATCATCTATCAACTCTGAAACTAAATGACACCCACTGCAAAACTGATACCGATTTATTTTGAGTGATCTACATGCTTGAAAAACTGCATGTTATTTCAACAGAATGTCTGGATAAAGCTGAACGTGGGATGCTGTGCAGGACAGATGAACCGCATTTTTATAGTGTTTATTCTGGAGGCTGGCAAGAAGGGATACGCACTGCTCAGCCAGAACGTGCACATTAATTTTTTCCTTGGTGCTGATTAGTGTTAGGAACAGCTGGAGCATAAGAAGGATAATAATAAGGCTTGAAGAGATGCGGTGCAGGGTTTATGGAGCCTGCAGATCAGGTATACACGGCAAGAAATACTGCTTAAGTGTGATTTAAATATATTGTAGAGTAAGTTTATAATTAGTTTATAAATTTAGTCTAATCATTCAAAAGCTATATTTTAATGGCTCTGATTTTTGAAAAAGTGTTAGTGCAACATCCATTCCTGTCTTATATATTACTATTGTCAATCCTATTTTTTTTCCTAGAATTGTGAAGAAGAGATGTTGTCAGATACAAAGTACACATAGCTTCACTTGTTCAAGATACTAACAATCCTAATAATTTAGAAACCATGAGCAGGTTGTGATCTTGAGTTAAAAAAAAGAAACAAAACAGCAGAGACAGACAATACCTTCCAGGTCACCTAATCCCCTTCCTAGGATCACATTTCACATCATCCATTCATAACATTCAACATCCCTTCAGTGATTGCTTCTAGAGTGTCACAGAAGAAACCAGCAGCAAATCCACTCCAGCAAGTGCCTGAAGGCTATCCTCTGGCTCTAGGAAGCAAAAGGAGACTGCAGAGGAAAGCAAGACCACAACAGCGGGTAGATGCTCGGTCCAAATCAAAAGTAAGCTCAGTGTTGGTCCCACCAGAGAAATCACTCATTCTTAAAGTTATTCTGACTTTGCGTTACAATTGTTTGACATACAAACTAAAGTTTCCTTTCAGCCACAAGCTCTGTAAATTCAGAACAAATAGCAAGAAACTCTTGCCGAACAGTGGCCTCAGTAGTTTCACAATGTTCAGGTTACACCTTCAGGAAGGTCTTAACAGACATTGTACTTAGTTGCAAATCAAATTCTAAATATTTCCTTTAATATATATACAAAAGAGTAAAATACAAAGCAGAGAAGACAGCAATTGGCTGTGAGAGTAGCTATTGCATAGCCCTAGTTGGCTTTCCTGACCACAAGACCCAGACTGTCAAATGCCAGAGAAAGAGAGAGAGGGGGAAGAAAGAACAGAGAAGCAAATGAAGCAAAGAGAAGAAACAGAAAAAAGCTGCATTTGAAAGCTAGTGTACACAAATGGGACACTAACAAGCATGTGGAAGGCATTAACACTAGGAGGAAGATAAACGTGCTTTTCCTCCTCTGATAAAAATCTCACTTGATCAGAAAATATGACACTGAAAATAGGAGTGGGAGGCAAACATTCAAAGACTGTGGCTGCCAGTGGCTCATTAGAAAATTGAAAGCTTTTCAGCGGGGTCCAAAAGGCTCTGCTCTGAACCTGATACTACCTGAATGACAGAGAATACTTAGACGTCTAAGACCAAAATTAAAAATTATTTCAAAATAGCAGAGATGGTCAGGATCACATGACATCAAATGTCAGCAGAGAACAGCATGTTAACTGGCAGTGAAACATACAATCCCAACAGTCCCCAGCTCTAGCAAGGTGTCTGCTCTTGTATTTATCCAGCTCAGGACATGCACTTAAAAAGCAAAGGCGAATCAGAGCTCGGTGGAGAACATTATCAGTTGTCATTATAAGACACTAACTACCAAGAAGGGTTGTAAGAATCAGTATTGTTTAGGCTGAAGAAAACATTGCAAGGAAGCTTTTTATATTTTTAGATACAGAAGTTTGAAATGAATGAGAATCAAACCCATGCCTGCTCTAACTGCATAAGTGCAGGGCTTTCAAACACTGAAGGGAAGTGTCTCTAAAGACTGACGGGAGAAATCACAGCTTTATTCCATACATCTAATTGATTAGAGCTGCTACCTTTGTCTGTGAATGAACTGTAGTAGCACCACATGCCTCCATGCCCTCAGATTTCCAGTTACCCTGACCACTCTGATGGTTTTATCACAGGGACCATCATCCCTTTATGTCCTCAGAAGAGTTTCCCAAAGCTTTTCTGAAGAATATCAAAAATCCTACAAATGTTAAGTATCTACAATCCAGGCTGAATCTGAACCACTTACCCCCACAGACGAAGCACCACAATAATTTACTATCCACATGTGTAGCTCTGGTGTGAGCTGCAACTTGCTAAGTAGCAAGTAGAATGAAGCAGTGGAACAGATTCCCTCGACTTAACAAGGGTCTAGATGTCTCTTTGGAAGCACCCCAAGACCTCTGACAGTCCTGAATGTATACACTGGCCTACAGTCAGGAAAGAAATAGCAACACTTTCACCCTGCCAATCAAATAACCCAAAACACCCCATAAAACCTAAATTTGGGTTATTTCTCCAGGTGAGCTGACAAACTTGTACTTGTTTCACCAAGCCTGATAAAAAGAAAAAAGACCAAACCCACCCTCTAACAACAAGAATGGAGCTCCTCTTGTAAAGAATTTCATATCATTTGTTACATGATCCCATTCTTTTGCCAAGTTCAGTACGAGTTCATACTTCATTGACAAATCTATAAATCCTATAAGCCTTAGAAGCTAACTATGCATTCATAAAGGAAGAAGGAGCTCATCTCCTCCTTTAGTATATAGAGGACACTTGGATACCTTTCCCCTGTGGATGGACTTAACATAACATTTCAGACAGTAAATCAAGATATTATAGTACCTGGGACTTTATCCAGAACCTTTCTTTTTGAAATATGCATTATAAAAATTTTGGTCTCACTTCAGCAAGTTTTCATATAAATAAATTAAGCAAAAAATATTTTTAATTACAGAATGAAGAAAATTGCTGCACTTGATGAAAGGTTGTTTATTCAGCACTGACAAATGCAGCCTAATGAATGTGAGAGTGCCAGATTTTGTTCTTGCTGAAGATGTAGTCTTGTTTGTCATTTCCAGAGAGACTGTAGAAACATTTATTTTCCCTTTGACCCTGGCTGACTGACTGAACTAGTCATACCAAATTGTGCAAGTCTTGATATGAAAAGCATGTGTACAATGCAAGAAAGAAAAATGTATTTTAAAATTTGTATTAAGAGGCAAGGATCATAATTATTAATCACTATGTCAAGATAATTACCGTATGCAAGGGCAAATGAAGAGATTTTTGGTGGCATACTTATAGTTCTCATTCTGCATGAAAAGACTGGAGGCAAATAATAATGATTAGTACAGCTTAGCATAGTTTAAAAGGCACTGAATTAGCTAATGTGTCACATGAGAACGAACCTTTATTGACAGAAACTTCGGCTAATGCATAGCAGTGGTAAAGAAGGTTAATAGAAAACTGGCTTATCACAAGCAAAGGATATTAACCGCATTATTGCATGATTCTGCAAAACCTCAATGAAACCATGTTTGAACACTGGCATTCTATTTTGGCCAGCTTATTTGAAGACAGAATGAGGTTGATGAGAGTACAGCATGAGAAACAAAGATGATGAATGGGGGAAATGAGGCTTAAATACCAAGAGAGAAAAACATATGATTTATTTAGTCTTGAGAAAATATTATTAAGAGGAGATATGATTGAAGTATTTATAATAGCCATGGGTTATAAAAAATAAGCTCAGTGACTAATTTTTAGATTGTTGGGCAGATCAAAACTAAAGGCAACAAGGGTAAAAGGGAGTAGATGCAAGATAAATTTAATTAAACACTTCTCAGGAAGAAGAGAAAACAGGTAAAATGATGTTTCATGACTATACTTAAACAAAAGCTGGGGGACTGTATAGAGTGTGCACTGGGGAAAAGCTTCTAGGGAGCATCATTTGTAATAGCTGAGCCATGTTTCCATTCACCCACACACACACATATGAGCATCTGCTGCAATTTTAGAAATCATTCTTAAAGCAAGAAAGGTTAAGAGTTTACCTAATTTGAAACAGGAAGAAACAAAACCATTTACTACTACTCCTTTATAGTACAGATGCAAATGGCCAACTATACTATTTTTTATAGTACTATTCCTTTAAGTATTTACAGACAAATCACATAAATGTTACAGTAATACAATAAGATAGGTAAACCTATTCCTTACCTAAAAAGCAAGACTTAAATTAATAAAATGATTCACTTCAAGTTGCAGAGATAAAAATTGTCAGCCAGGATCAGAAATTGGGAGTTCTTGGCTTCCATCAGCCATACGCTGCTCTCCACACACGCACACTTCAATGAATTATTTACTTTTTCTTTGCTATCAAAGAGGAGGCAGCTTTATTGCTTTACTCTCAAGGTGCACTTAATTATCCTTGAGCAACCCAGTACTTTCCTCCCCAGAACTCTGTGGTATTTTAACAAGCTGTCTACATACAGTGTTCACACATTAAAGATGGAGACTGATTTAATGCACTTATGTCTCAGCTTAAAAACTTGTCTAAATATAAATTGGGAAAGAAAATTTAAACAAAAAGGAACAAATCACACTGAATTCTACACTAAGTGGAACATACCAAGTATCTAGAAAATACTGAATAAAAATCCCAAATAAACCACAGACACACACTCGGTCCACATGACTCCTTGCTCCTTTACAAACAATTCTTCTTTGATTTTTCAGCTAATTTTGTTTCTGTAGATAAGGACCCCATAAACAAAGACCTCTGGATGCTAAAGGCCCGACTCTGGTCCTAACATCACTGTGTATGGCAGTCACTTTGCCTTGTACTTGATGGTTCCTCTGCCTCATGCTCACCTGTGCAACTCTACACCTTTCTCTTTGAATTTTAAATATGCAAACAATAAATGGTGCAATTTGCTTTCATCGGGCTTTTCACAGAAGTTTCAAGAGCTGTAAAATTGGAACATAATGGTTACCTGTGATTCATAAAGTGACAGATGACCTGGGAGACCTCTACCTAAGAAAAATAAATCCTAAAATGCAATTTTCACACGCTGGGGTATAACTACCCGGCCTTGGGAGTGCCACTGCAGTTTTGAAGGGATTAAAACAAAGAGCAGTCTCCATAACTAAGGCAGCTAAAAGTTTAATTAAATACAATTGCTTGCTGTGCTTCCCTTCCCCAAACAGCTTCATGCATATTCATCACTGTAATTACAGCAGTAAAAACCTCCACAACTAATTATGCCACGCTTCTCATCTTCTATATGCCTGGAATTTTTTACATAATTACTACTGAAATTAATTGCAAGTTAGTTAATTCTGCACTTTGTCCTTTCAAGCTTAATTGAAAATTAAAATTTTTCCAACCAAGTCATTCTTGAAAGCATGGTGCTTTTACCTCAGATGGTGCCATAACCAAAATGTTCTTTTAATGGCTGTTAGTAATATAGCATAAAGGAGTACTGTAAATTTTATCATTTAAAATAAGAGAGCGTTGCTCTAATACATATCTACTATATGCTTGGTAGTGCTACACTCTTCCAAGAATATTCAACCTGGCCAGTGCCACTGGCCTCTCATGCAGTGCATTTGCATGCCATCCCCTGAGACACAGACCCAGTTAGCCTAGATCAAGCTTAAAACTGGAATTGTACTTGACTGTGATTCAAGCATTATGCTTAATATTTCAAAGGTGACTAATGATTTTGGATGTCCAGTTCTACAATCGATTTTGAAAAAGTAATGAATATTTCCTCCCTTAAGAGGTAGGGGAAGAGGGGGAAGAGCCAAAGTTTGGCTTGATCTAGAAAAATAACTGCCTGAAAAATTTTGACTTAGCCCAGGAGCACACAGTCCCCTCATTTTCTAGGGCAGTTCATGTAGTCAATTGTGATTTATTGATTTGGGAGTGCCATTAATGAAGGACACTGTACAACACAAAATCTTGCTGTCGACTAAGAAGCATCTAAATCCCATGCTGTGACAGCAGACACAAGATGCAGAACCCCTGGATGGGGGTCCCAGCAATTTCCACAACACAACTGGTACTCAAAGAGGACCAGTAACACATCTCAGCAAACCAGAGGACATTTCAGAGGCTCACACCATATAGCCCCATGTAATTCAATCCACTATAAAGATTATTTTCACCTAAATCTATGTCCTTAGGACCTTATAATAGTGGCAATATTAGGGATTTTGGCCCACTAAAACAATTCATTATTGTTTTAAACAAAACAAAGTCTGTATTTCAAACACCTTTTCAATCTTAACTCCAAAGCTTCAGTATTGCTGTGTTCAATCAAATCTATTTTTTTCATTTGTCAAGAAATCTTTCAATTTTCTAATCAGATAGTAGATTTTCAAAAGCTCAAGAGAGGCTTACTAAGAGAGCACTTGTTCCTTACTCCTCCACAGTCTCTATAAGCCACTAACTCAATGGGTAAATTTTCTCTTACAATCTTTCGATTTCAATTTCTGTATAATCTTTCAATCCTGTAGAAATATTTCAATTTCTGTAGAGTATTTCAATATCTTGTTGCAACAAAAATCAGGGTGGATGGGGAGTAATTAAAGATAATTAAAAAGAAAAAGCAAAGTTAAGAGCCCAAGAACGCCAAGAAAGCTCTTTCAGCAAGCGTTGTAAAGACCTATGACAAGTGATCTCTTACCAGTAAAGCAAATGAATACAGTGTTTGTTCTGTCTCAGTAGACTACGAGCTACCTGTGAGTAGCTGTGAACTTGTGGGCCACGTGTGTATTATTAACAGGAGGTTCTGAACAAACTAGACTCGAACAGTGTCAGAAAGCAATGATTTCTCTTTTATAGATAATTTGCAGTTCAATGGGGAAAAATCCCTCCTTGTTCACTGTGTCCAATTTAAAAGCAAAACAAAACATAAACTCAGTTGTGCATTTTCATACACTGACTAGCTGAATACTTCTAACCACACAAAATTGCAAAGCTCTTTTCAAACCAGTGTAAAATTTTCTTAAACAAAGGAACTTCATTCTGCTAATGGCTAGCAAGTATTAGACAAATGTATACACAAAAATACAATGAATGATTTGGTGTAAAATTCATGACTTTTTTGTACTCTGCATTTTTATCTGATCTAAGTCTTTTATGCTCTTATTCCAAACTCAGAAAACACATGCTTCAAAAATTTCATGTTAGTGAAATCTGCTGTTAGCAGATCTCCTAAGGATTCCTCAATACATACCTACATACTACACTAAGAAACATTTTTAAAACCTAAAAAGAATAAGAAAAAAGAAAAAGAAAAGAAAAAAAAGAAATCAGATTTTGTCAGTCTTGCAAATGTTGACAGTCATTTATTTCAACTACCCCACCACAATACTTCTGCTTTAATTAAACATCAAATCAGTCAAGTAGGCATGCAGATTTAATTACTGCTGTGGTTTAAAATGAGCTTATTTTCCCTTGAAGCCAGTGAAGGTTAGGAGGATGACCTCAGTATAATGGAAAATCCTCAGACTGTCAGGATGCTGGACACGAATTTGTCCCTTATGGCACAGTTTAAATATTATTCTCTGTAATACAATGCTCACAAAGAAGTACTGGTTTAACAAGTTTAATCCAAACATACCTGAGGTCTATGGCAACTGAACATTTGATGGAAATAAATCAACCTGTTTTAGGGAAACAGCCTATTCAGCCTTAACTTTGTCAGCTCAGGAAGAGTGGACCTGATGCAGAAGTCCCTAAGCATCTTCATGTTTGATTGATACTTTTCTCCTCTGACTCATCATTGTCACTGACCATTTCACTCAGCCACCCTGGCACAGGAGCCAGGGGTCAGGTCACTTTAAGTGAAATGGTTAGAGCTCTCAGAGGGGATGGTGGGTGGTAAAGGAAAGGGGAAAGAAAAGAGGAAACCTAGGAAACAACTGGGACAGAAGCAAGAGTGGAGGTGACTGAAGGACAGTAGAGTTTTTTAGGCCACATGGTATCAGTTCAAAGTGTTTCCCACCAGACAAGAGAGTAAGGATTGTCACCCTGAGCAGAGCCTCTTCCTGTTCACACCAGGGGTTTGGAAGAGATCAAGAACACATCCACCATGATGATGGTAAGTTCTGTTCTCTCCTGGGTTATGTCCTACAGGGACTTCTAGGATAGCTGTTGGCAATCTGAAACCCATCCACTGATTTCCAGACCTCTGTAAAGGAAAACCTGTGTACATCTTCATCCTTCTGCACTAAGATTTTGGGCCAAGAATCTCAAAGGCTGTATGTCAGATGCAGGCAGTGATTCTGGTTCTGGGCAAAACCCAAGCAATGAAAGGAATTACTTGCTTAGTGATAGATCTGAGTAGTTGAAAACAGGGCAAAGCTGTTTAGTAGGAAGCAACTACAGACATTTGTATTTATTAAAAAAACATAAGTATTCAGTGAAAAGCAACTGGCAGCTGAGAAGGTACTTAGTAATACAGTCCTCTCACATTTAAAAATTGCAGATGTTCCTGAGTATCTTTGCAACCCTACTATAATACTCTGTCTAGACAAAAACACCATAGAATGTATAACATATGACACTTTCTACACATTCTGTGGGGATTAAGCAATAAATCACGTTTTCAGACTCAGAAAAATTATATCCTTTTGAAAGTGACTTGCCAAATTTCAGCAAAGGCAAGATTTTCTGCCCTTGGGAATAAACCCATGATGCTTTAAGGATCAGTACCAAGAGATCATATCCAGGAAAATAATTAAACCAGTTTTGAAGTAATAGGATCTGTAGAGATCAAGGAGAAAACAATGACATATTCTATGCTGCACACCCTCTTTTCAATGCTGCATCTTACACAAACACTCCAAACTTGACATTCATTGTACAGAACAAATATTAGGCATGCTCTTCATTGCATGCTAATTCCTCAACAGAACTGCAGCATTATGACATTTAACACAAAATCAGTATTCTTCTATTCTCCTTCTTCACTAGCATCTGACAGCAAAGGAAATTGGGGTTGTGGGATCTTACCTGGTCCCAAGTTCAAATCCATATTCTTCCATCTCCTCAAAGTTACTGAACCTAGCTAACCTGTAGGTTGTGGCCTAACAGCTACAGAGTTCACCCAGGAAACAGGAGACGTGAAGTCTCATTTCTTGTCCAAGGACTGCTTATGGTCTTCTACACAGTGCAACATTTAAATACATGAACCATACTTAAGGAGAATGGAATACAGAGCTGCCTACTCCCATGCCACTTTTGCAGCATCCTTCCTCTTTCTACCCCTTACCAGCCCAAGGACTCTCCAATTCCTTCCCACAAAACAATAACATGGAATAAAAATAGTGTTTCCATCCAAACACCCTGAAGTTGTAGAGTTAAAGGCTCTCTCTTAAAGTGGTTTGCTCTTAATCATTTTAGGATGAGGGCAGAAAGGTGTTCCATACTCTTGGACAAAGATTTAACTAACTATGATAGCGGATGAAAGGGAAAATCAGCTTATCCTGAGTTCTTCTGAGCTAAGTGGATGCAAATGCTACATTTCTGGTGAAACTTAATCCTGTTTGTGCATGTGAATCCTCCACCTTGGGAGTCTTTGGTAAATGAACCCCAGTTGAAAGCAACCCAGTCAGATACATAAAACCAAAGCCAAACTGCTTTGCCCTACCCAAATGGAAGCAGATATAGAACACTTCACCTGTATTAATCTAGGTCCATTTTTGGACTAACTGCTTGCTATACCTCAGTGGCACAGATCTTTCAAAACCACATCCTGCTCATTCTGCTGTCTCCACCATTACCATCAGCATATGGAGGATAAATTAGCAATAAACTTTCCTTCTAACTTTGGCATAGTTTCTTTGTTGAAACTTTAAATGTAATTATTCATTCGCTTACTAGCTGCTTGCTGTTTCACTGCTAACTGGATAAAGAGCATTTCATTTAATGAACTGCACATCGTTATTTAACAGTCCTTTATACTGCACTGCATTTTTAATAATGGGTTGAGTGAAAAAATCTTCTGCATTACATCATAAAGGCAAATACTTTCTTAAATAAGGGAAATTTCCCTTAATCTGAAGCCCACAGACCAACTTCATCATTCTATTTACTCATACTTGGTGAATGCATGCCACAAAGCATAAGTATTCGCCATAGCAATACATGGTGTGTGATAAACATCTTAAATACTTTATGCAAATTCCTTCTTTTCCAGCACAGCAAAGCTCCTATTCAGTCATCCTATACTGTGAATTTTTAACACTTCAAGGGGTCACTTAAATAAACCCAGACTGAATTGTACAGAAGTAGTCCAAGGCTCTGACTTCCCCCTGTAACTAACGACACTCTTCTAAAACAAATAGTACATGTTCTTTACTGGTTTTTTTGATACCTTATTGTAAACCACGTATCCTGGAATTCTCCTTCCACCCCTTCACTCTGACAAATTCCTGGTCATTAAAATATCATAAAAAGATGCAAGCAAATGCTTTCATCTATCTAGAAGAATATTCTAAACTATGCTGAAAACCAACAAACAGAAGATACAGACCTCCACTATCCCAGCCACAATGGATGAAGTCTGCTGTTAATTACTGAAAGCTTTTTGATAGGAAGAAAACATGCCAGCAACCCCATTCTCCAGTAATATATGTACATGTATATAAAAAAAGAACACATCTGTTAAGACTATATTAGTGTTCACTTTTGATTCTTTGGTCAAACAAGTAATGTGCATTGCTGACTAAAAAAATTAACTTTCTACCCCTTCTAGTTAATACAGACGCTTTTTCCTCAGAAAAAAAATACATTTTCCTGTAGGACCTATAGAATTGCAAGTGCAGGTTTGCTGTTCTGCCTCGTGGTTATACTGTGCATCTTAAATCATACACCATTTAAGCTAAAATAATATTAAGTTTATGATCCTGTCGGTTTTTAAAAGCTAATGATATGTGCTACTTAAAGCAAACTGCAAGCCCAGTGGGAGGCATTATAATTAATACAGTTTGTTCATAGAAAAACAAATGCAATTCCCCCTCATCTGTCAGCCAGCTGTGCTGCAACCTGAATGCAGGGAACATGGAACAATAAAGCAGGCGTGTGAGAAAATCAGACAGAACTGGGGCTCAACAAAGAACAGTAAGAATATAAACCAATTGCACCAATATTAGGCAGGAAGATTTGAGTTTTGTAACATCTATTTAATAAATTTTCACCATCTGTTCTGGTTTCAGGTTTATCTTTCCTAGCAGAGATTAGCAGGCAAATTTGAAATGCTCTCTCCTCAGGAGAGTTCTTCAGTTGTACTTACAAATTATGAGAGCTTGCAAATTCAAGCACGGAGGAAAAGCACAGTAGAAAATGTGGCAAAGAACAAAGAAAAGAAAAGAGTTTGCACAGCAGAATAGGCTATGGGAATTTCTCCCCAGTCCCTGAAGACACACTCAAACCAATCAGCGGCACCCCATTAGCCACTAATCTGATATCGATTTTAATCTCATTTACACCAGATTAATTACTACAATACCAGATGACTTACTACTCATTTAAAATGGAGTATGTTATACTGAGATGAGGTCCTTAACATTTTGACAACCTTAATATTGATCCTCTCATGGCAACTAGTCTTGGAGAATTCTTCTCAGTAACATCTACAAAGCCATTTTTTCAAAAATTTTTTTTAAACAACAACAAAATCTCACGAGCGGCTGTCAAGAACTCACAACAAATCCAATCAGTGCTTGGTAACAGTTTCATGCTCCAATATTAGCATGGAATTTCCAAGCACTTGCTGAAGCTTGAAACGACAGAGACATTTCATTTTTTGCACTGACGCAAATGTAAATTTATTAACGTGCTGTGCTGCTGAAGTGAGGCAGCCTCCCTCTCAGCGAGAAACCAATCTTGTGGACTACAGGTTAGCCAGTAGCTTCCAGGCAGGGCATGTGGATGAGAAGAGTTACCCTTTGGTAGAAATCCATCTAGATAATGGTAGCGACACAGTCCTTTCCCTTCCTGCTGAGACCAAGTGATCCAAGAGCTCTCAACTGAATATTTAAGTTGAGGTGTACATATGTATGGCTGAGTTTAAATTTCCATGTCAGTAGCAATGTATTGTTGAGCATGTCTTCACACACATAAGCCTGCACAGCTTAATCTTCTTCCACCTCTGGGCTTCATTTATGACTAACACTTGTTTCTATCTTTAAATTATTAGTACTTAATTTTGAAAAATAAATAATCTTCTCTACACTATATATAAAATTTGCCTGGGCCATGAGAGGAGTGATTTCAAGAGGGGTAACATCAAGAACCTTCCTCTTAGCACATATCCCCTCAAAGCACAGGGTATGCATTTCTTCTAACTGGGTTAAAAGGAAATGGGTGGGTAATGACATGCACTGCAGATCTACTTAGAAAGAAAATAACTCAAAATCTGGCATTCATGAAGTTTGAAATAAATTCATTTTTCTTGCACTGTTTCTTCTCCTTCCCTCCCCCCACACCTCCACAGACATGAAACAAATCTAATTTATTCAAGTCCCAAAACTTCTCTTGGTACAATACTTGTAATAATATACTAATTTTTAACCAAAAGGGCAATTTTAAGACCACACAATCCAGAGGAACTCTGGCTGCATTCACCAGCACCCAACTAGGCAAGTGAAAAAACTGCAGTCCCCACCAGCATCAGATCTCCTCCTCAGAGTTGATTATTCATTGCTCTAATATTTGCTTAGCTCTCTGTTACAGAGCTGTCTATCTGATATATACATCATACTTATTTGGAAGTGTGACCACCATGAAGAAATGCAATAATAGATAACTGCTTTATTGCTCATTGACTACTATAAATTTTAATAACTGTTCCAGCCTGTATTCTTCTCACTTGGCTTTCATACTCTGTAAGGGAATGATGTTTTTGCCTCACACAACATCCTGACCCCATATGCTGGATTTTCAGCTTGACTGGTCTTTTCTTTGAACTGATGATTTAAAGTGGTAGACACTGTATTTCTACCACATTTATTCACGAAAGAATTATTGATATCTTTTGAATTTGGGTAACCTGAGAACTGTTTCACTTAGCTATGCACAGAAACTGAACAGAAGCAGCTGAATGAACAGCACCGAATACAGAATTCACATCAATGAACTGCATAAACCACATAATATCTTATGTGATAGGGGGTTTATATTGATTCTTTTCAGTATATACAGAAACATATAAAATCCAGAATTGTCTTCAGAATGGTAAATGGGTTTAAACTTCAAGGGGTTAGAAATATCCTTTCAGACTCAAACAAATTTTGAAGACGCGAAAACAAAACTGTGTCTTCTCACATATAGATTATAAGCAATTCACAAACAAGAGCTGTTCTTTGTCGAGTTGAGGGGGCACAGGAGCATCTTCATACATGTACCGGCTTGGGATTGTCAATAAATCAAGAAGCAATGAGTTTCCTCTCCCTAGTACCTCCACAGCATTTGCATCATCCCCGAACTCCATGGGTCTTATATGTTGTAACTTCAGGGGAACTGAGGCTGCCATGTATACAGACTGTGTGAACATGATCATTATGAAGATGCTAACAGAGAAATTACTTTCCAAGTAAAAACGCTTGGTAGAACATCAGATGCTTCTTCCTGCTGTTAATTAGGAACAGTAAAAATCCTCCCCCACCTCTGTAATAAAACAAAAGCCATTTTACCAAATGAGCCTCAGCGCCTTCTCTGTTCTCATGTTTACTTCTTGTTTTGGCCTTCATCACTGATTTACAACAAAAATCCCTCTCTTTCCATATCTACTTCCAAAAAGAGCTGCCCTGAATGAGCATAAACTTAGCTTTTGAGAAAGAACACTCTGGAAACACTTTCAATTGTGTTGTTTTAGTGAGCAGGTACTATTCTCTTCCTGATAATTAGTGGATTTAATTAATAAAGACAGTGCTCCAAAGAACTAAAATCTGCCTTTCTAATGCACACCAAGCTTAACAAAAAAAAACCCACATAAAATCAGAAAGACTTCATTGGAAGCAGGAGATAAAATACCTAGAGTAATTAGAATTTTATGTCATGATATGAAAAGCCTACCCAAGCCCTTTATCCTCTCAAGAGACAAAAATTACCTGTGTGAGCAAAAAACCCAAAACAAAAAACCCCAAACCAAAACAACGCAAACCAGAGAATAAGAGACAAATGATAAACTTCCATTCATCCTTACTTACTTGTGCAGGCAAAGCAAAAGAGTGACTTAATCACGTTCTGATTTTCTGATACTTATATTTAATTATTGGACTAATTTCAAATGTAAAGGTAAAAATACAAAAAGGGATAAAAACATTTGATAGAGAGGTTTAGAGATCAAAGTGAGTATTTTGAGATCACAATGTAAATGCTTATTTTGCAAATATCCTCGTCACCACATTATTTTTTATACAACTCCACAAAGTGTTACCTTACAGAAACTCATAGGTGAAATGTGTCTTCCATATTAAACTGTCTTCTTGCTGCTCCAGAGGATTAACAAGGCATAACAGTCATGCTAAAAAACAAAGACTAATGTCTAGAATCAGACTCTATTGATCACAACATTTTTTCCGTTGCACTTCAAATTGCTGACTGATACAAGCATTTTCCACACCAAGATGCCCATTTCACTCATGCAGAGGTCACACAGCAGTTCTGCTGGCAGTCAGGGTACTGAAGTATTAAAGATTTTTGGGAAACTCCACATATACAAGCTCCACATTGCCAGAAGAGAAACAATCTACTAGGGCAAGCACAATTTCAATTGAACTGTAAACATGCAGAGGGATCCAATCAAGATCGCCATTGTTGTAGGTGCCCTGGGGAACTGAATGAACTAACTCTTAACCTTTCCAAGGGCAAGTCCAAAGGAGAAAAGGATTCCCAACTTCCTCCCAAACAATGTTTTCAAGTGAACTTGTGACAGTATGCTTCTGCCCCTGTGGATACTAAAAGACAAGACACTAATGGTTACTGCCTTTTTAATGTCTTTTTACAAGGGCATACAGTGACAGGCCATGAGGGAATGGCTCTAAACTGAGAGTAGATTCAGATCAAGTATTAGGAAGAAATTCTTTATGGTGAGGGAGGTGAGACACTGGAAGACGTTGTCCAGAGAAGTCATGGATGCCCCATCCCCTTCAAGGCCAGGTTGGATGAGGCTCTGAGCAAACTGGTCTAGTGGAAAGTGTCCCTGCCCCTGGGAGAGGACTCAAAACTAGATGATCTTTAAAGTCCCTTCCAATCCAAACCAGTCTATGATTCTATGATTAAGTAAGCAATCAACAAATAGTTTGTATAAATCTCCATCTATACTCTTTGAAGACAAAGGAAGTATTACTGCTATCTTAAAAATTCGGGAAAAAAATTATTGAGACAGAAACTTGCTGTAAGTCACACACTAGGATCACAGATGATCAAGGAACTAAATTCAGTCTCGCGATTCTTTGATTAGATGACCTAAGTTCAAGGATGCCTTCTTTAATCTTTATGATCTCTGGTGACAATTACAGTGTGTCAGGAAGCCTTTCGACAGATCATCCCTATATTTCTACTCTAGCTAAAAGCAGAGTAGAAATAGCAGAAAAGTATTTTTAAAAATAAAAACTATTTCTTCCTTGATTTGCAAAACTAGTTGCCAACAATGCAGATCCTCTTATTAACACTGAGAAGGTTCAAGAGCAAGGAATACCTCCACATATTCAGCAAGTAAGCACTCTGAATCGCACTGTCAAATGCGTGACTAAATGTCAAACCCCCTCCAGCAGCTCTCTTCCTTCTCTGGAGAATGCATTCATAAAGCTAAGCTCCACAAATACTCCTAGAAAATGCTTCTTCCCTAGAAAGATGCTCTGTTGTAGGGGAATCATTAGAATCATTACAATATCAATAAAACAGCAGATTAAGATTGCAAGACTTATCAGTGATACCCTGCTCCTGAGTCTGTCAATGCAGCCATGGCTATGCCAGCACAAGCAGCTGGGATGTTCTCATTTACTTTGCAATCGGCCTAGTGCACAAACAACAATAAATTCTGAAGCCATAATGGACTGGAAGGTTCAGGATAAAGAAATTACATTAAGACATCCTTCTTTACATCTCTGAAGGTTAGGACAGCTCTGGGTTTTAGGTGAGGTCTATTCAGTTCAGGATAGTGGTAAATGAAGCACACAGCGAGTATCTGCTCACAGCTCACTGCTTCAATACCTTTCCTAGATTAGCGACATTATGTTGAGCCACTGCATTCCCAGCACAAGTCTGCAGTCTGAAATCAAAAATACCTGGGCCACATAATGCAAAGTGCTACTTTGGGTTAAGAAATTTCTTAAAAACAAGTGCCTGTGTCTGAAGACTTTGTGCTGGATAGGTATCACCAGTCTTTCTTCAGCTGACCTAAGCTCAATGTTGTGGTTAACTACAAAAATATTGGCCAAATCTCTACCTCTGACTGACAGAACAGCACACATTCCCAGGATTAATGATTCTGGAATCATGGTCTCATACCGATCCTATCCTCTGGTACAAGGCAGTTTGAAGGAAGACAGTATTGATCATCAATGCCTTATCCACAGGCATGCATTGTAATTCTTTGGGGTTGAAACACAGAGGGTTTGTTTGTATGAGTGGTTTAGGTTTGTTTATTTTTGCAGTTACTGACTACTTTTAGAAATTCTATTTTAGTTCATGGGCAATATTATTTCCATGGATCAGGGAACAAAAGAAATAGAGGGTACAGAAACAATCAGAGTCACACAGTTTGCATAGACAGTTATCTCAAAGAAGGCAAAGAATTTATAGTACGAAAGGATGCAGACACAAAAAGCTTAATGCTAACCTGATGTGATGCCAAAGAAATAAAATAGATTGAAAAGAAAATATTTGACAGTACATTCTCTGGATCATTAACAATGTCTAAAAATATCCTTGGTCAGCAGCTTTCCTTGACACAAGCGATCTATTCAAAGAGGCAAGTCAGCCTCCCACTAAATCCTGATCAATAAAAAAAATCCACAGGATACAGTAACATCTTCTCTTGGCAAGTTAAATAACCAGTGCTTTGAACATCTGACTAAGCATTGTAGTAGGGGAACTAACAAAGTAGCAGAAAGCTATGGAGGTACACGAGGGGGAAGTGTGGAGGACAGAAGTTTGAAATACTGGTGTTCAAGCTGCCTGTCAAAGTGCCTCTCATAAGCACTTGATTTACACAGCTGATCTGACAACTGATGTAAATAAATATTTCCTTTGGAAAAAATATCTACTTGGCATACAAGAATCAATCACATGATTACACGTTAATAGACAGAAACAGAATGCTCTGAATGCATCTAATTATAGTAATGGGAACCAGAAGAGAAAACATTACCCACTGGAGTGACAGAGGCAATGGGAAGTTATTCTGATAGAAAATCAAACATATTATTCCAGAGCTTTCTATGTACAGCCCAGAGAAAATGATCTCCCCTTTGCTCTAATAATTTTAAAGACAAAACAAACTCAGCATTTACATGGTAGCATTAACAGCAAAATAGAAAGTCAAATATAACAAGCACAACCCTGGCATGGCACAATTATATGAAAGGCTGATAATTTCCTGCAGAGTGGCTATAACACACCAGAAAAACTCAGCCACAACACAATCCAGAGCCGACTTTTTTATCTGTACCGCAGGAGCACAGAACCTCTTGAAACAGGCACAAACTTAGAACAGCTCAAGACGTTTCCATGACAGAGGCCACGTAGTTGTCAACATAGGAAATTATACACAACTCTGACATTCAAGTGTGAAGTTTCTAATTTTAAAGGTTCATCTTGAGAAGGGTCTAGCTCAATTTTGATACAGCAAAGTGTCTGAAGTGGCCTATTTTCAAGTCATAAAAATGTGATGAAACAGGAATATCCACAAAAAATATCTGAGGCAAAATATAGGAAGTATTCCAACATTATTTCAGCTTTCAAATCAACCTGTGTATCGGACAAGGAGTAAAAAAAAAAGTTCTGACTGTTAAAACCCACAGTGATGAGTTGAATATGTATGAACCAGATCATGGAAAATGAAACCACCAGCAGCAGATATGCTCTGGATCTGCTCCTCTCTGGGATGCAAGACCGTGCTTGTGCAGAAGGTGGGAGGTTTTACCACTGAACACTCACACTGTAGCTCGCAAGTCTCCCCTGACAGTGAGACATCAGTTGGAGTGTGATGAACCTATGATGGTTCACGTCTTCAGAATGAAGCCTTATCTTCACCATATCTGGCTGCAAAAGCCAGGACAACAAAATGCAACTCTTCTGCCTTGCTGGTGTGAGGATGAACAGGAGTGTTCAAACCAGACACTGCTGTAAAGACATTGCAGAGATTATACTGAGTAATTATCAAGTTACTGCTTTTCACTCTAAGCTTAAAGCCACATGGAAGTGAACAGATTTCCATGTTTAAAAAAATTGACACTCACCTCTAGCTACATATATAATTTATTAAATATTGTGCAACAATCAAACTACAAGTATAGTGCTAAAAAGCTGCATTCTCCATATTCTTGGCATAACAGAGACCTGCAAAGGAAAGTTCTTTGCCAAATATTAAATTCTCTATATAACAGGTGAAATTGACTTCCCATCCTGAGCTGCAATGCCAACTAAAGGACAATATTGGTAAAGCAACACTTCATCCATTGCAAGCTACAAAGTCAGAAGTCATGGACTGACAACCTTTTATGGATAAAGACATCTTAAATAATATGCCTTGAAGTATGATCTTTAATCATCTGCATATTAAATCCCCTTCCCCACCATGAAAAGGTAGAAGGAATTTATTTCCACAGAAAGATGGGACAAGTTTGTGAATGCTATTTCCAATAGCATTTGATAGCACTCACAAAAAGTAATTTTGGCACCATGCACCACACATTGCAATTTCAGAGAAGAACACTGTTCTTTCAGTGCAAATAAATCCTCCCACGCACATCACCTGTCCCTACCAGCCCCTGCCTGTACATGACTATCACCCACAAGTAGACTGTAAAAAGCCTTCTCTTCTACTTTTTGGTAGGTGAACTACCTGATGTGGGAACTCCCAGAGTTGCCCTCCAGCCAGGAGAGTTCCAGGCAATGGGGTGTTTCATGGGATGGTCTAATTCTCCTCATGCTGGATCAGACATACAATCAACAACAAATACATCAGGCCTCCAGATGTAAGAGGAATAAGGCTTTGTCAAATATCACTCCCCCAACAAACACTCCCTGTGTTGTGCTAGAAAAAATTAGGGACCAGTACTAATTTTTTTTTAATAAAATAGCCAAAAATTTTTGTTCTATGTATTTTCACGTGACCTCACAACACGCACCTTTTCTTTGGGACAGCCAGCAATTACACAGCAGTAACCCACCAAGCCTTTGTCTCATTTGGCAAACACTGCCGTCATATTGTTGGATTTGTTTGGTTTATATCGTCAGGATGCTTTAAACTTTTAAAGGTTAGTTATAAATCAAAGCAACATGACTCTTCTTCAACAGAACAGATAGTTCTACCCAGCTTTTGCAGATGCATCTCATACAGCCCTACAGACAGACACTAATTCTCCTGGCAACTGCACAAGTTAACAAAACCACATTTACATAATAAGATTGTGAAATAAACTCCTGGAAACCAAGAATTTCAAAGTTAACAGTCAGCTCTTTGTCAGCATTAATGATGTGCATACTTGTGTGGATGTGAGTGGGCAACAATCATCTGCAAAATGAAAAAACTGCATTAGCATTAAATTCTGAGTTTTCTGTGTCTTGCTTGGATTGCAGATTTAATTACTTTTTAATACATGCTTCTCGTCCATTTTCTGAAAAGGGAAATAAATAGAAGGTTATGAAAAATGAAACGCATCCACAGATTTTTATTGCTTTAGCCAAGTCATTATTTTAAACTGTTTTAATGTTTTGAAAGCTTTGTCTCAAGTAATCAAACACCACTTTAAGGAGGCTGTTCATTATATTTATGAATGCAATTGTTACAGCAATTTATTCTCAAGCTATTAGCTCATTGGGTCTCATGAGTCAAACACAGGATTAGAGTAAATGAGTTTCCTGAGATGCCTGTGACAGAAAGAACAGGAAGAAAAGAGCTCCTGCCAACAGCAGAAATAGGAATTCAGCAAGTTAAGCGCTCACTTTTATCAGGAAGACTGCCACACCATCATTCTGGAAGATTCACAATATTCAAGGCTTTGTCTCAGATGAAAACATAAGATCCTCACTGAAATACAGTCCTGTGTTTTAAGTGTCAATACTTGACTTGCAGTTTATTGGCATTTTTCACAGGAATTAGATTACAACTTCCCTTAGTCTGTGCCCCATCACCCTCAATACAATTCTTCTGAAAAGGAAAAAAAACCAGAACTGCCACTACCACAGCCCTACGTGTTCACAGAGAGCAAAGCAGCTCCTCTGTGCGAGCTCTCAGGACTCCCACTTTGCCTTCTGGACTTCTCTGAACATGTTCCTTCTGAGCAAGCTGTTGTAATGAATCTAGCTACTGCTAGTTTGCAAAGAAAAACTGAAAGTAGGATGTACCTAACAGAAGACAGACTGAACAACCTGAGCTTTGGAAGCCTATTTGGACGCACTTTAAAAGTGTCTATTTTAAGCAACACACATAAAGTGCAGTGATAAGTTGTATGAAATGATGATGAGTCTGTAGAGTGGGAAATTCCCTCTCTCCTGTAGGAATGAGCACTACATTAACACTAAAGACTCCCGCTGCAGTGACAGTTCTCCCTTGATGAACCAAACCTGTGCTTCATTTAAAGCCCACTTGGGCAGAGCAGAGGTGGCATCACAATTCATAACAGTAAATGCTTTTAAATGACAACAGACAGGAGTTTTGTCCTTGCAAGGAATGAATGTTCGCAACCTTAGTTAAACAAGCGAAACCAGAGAAAGCAGCAGCTTTCTCCGGGGCTGACAGAACATATGGATAAGGTGCAGCATGAAATCAAGAGGGAAAAGACAGGTTGATAATCTCTTCTCAAAATGCTCCTACTCACACTTTACTGTCATAGAACAGACCTCTCCCTCTCCTTTCTTAGACTGCATGGTAGTAGAAGACCTTGTCTCCTACTTATGTCTACTTTTGCACTTTTCCCACTACCACTTCACCAACAGAACTAAAATAATGTCAGCCAAACAGCAGTGTTACAACATGTCATATACCACCAGAGATGGAAAACTGCCCAAGGGAATTGCCAAGCTCACAGGGCCCAGCAGAAAAACCTAGAGCTTCTCGTGTCACCAAGAGACACTGACCAACAGGCAGCATCCCTTTCAGATTCACCAGAAAATGCTGAACAAGCTGGTGTGGGGGATACCAGAGAATTTTCCCCAATCACAGAGTGAAAAGAATGCCTTCAGAATAACCAACACAAGCAATAACCTCTCCTTTTTGTGTTGCACAATAGGTAACATACTCCCTCATTTCAGCAGAGCACCTCTGTCTCAGCAAATGAAGACCACTGAACATTCACCTGCACTTCCAGGCACTCTGCCTGAAGGCAAAGGAAAGGCTTTTCACCAGCAGTGGTGAGACAGGGAACTCATGCAGCATCACCAGTGAATGAATGTGAGATGGAACAAGGAGTAATAGAATGAAAATACCTTTTAACAAGCAGCAGCAACAACTGGAAGTTTTAAGAGATAGTGGTGGGATGGAAGAAAGAAAGAAAAAGAAGGACTCTCGTGGACTTCATTATTATGGCCAAAGAGATCCCCCTTTCTACCTTGCTGAATTCCCTCTGACAGCTTCTATTATTTTATTTCTCTTCTCCTTCTACCCTCCCATGGAAGGTCTCCTAACCAGATCTGTTTTCCGGATGTTTCATGCAATACTTGGCAAGTAAAACGCTTTTCTGCTGCCTGGAATAATTTTAATGCAGCTTGAAAGTGCCTAAGAAAACAGATGCTGTTGAGCACTTGCTTGCTAAGGCTACAGCAGAGCTGCCTTTCCCCCTTTCCCCTACAGCAGCTGGACACCAGGCAGAGCTCCCCCACTGCAGCAGGCTCTGGCCCCATTCCCTGGGCCAGGCAGGGGACAAGGGCCTGGACCCTCCTGCCCTCCATGCTCATCAGGGCATCTGCATGCTGGCTGCCAGGAACTGGATCTTGCCCAACGAACAAGGCAAACAGGGAGAAGGAAACTCCAAAGCATTTACCCCCAGGCACACGAGATACACTTCCAGTCTGAAACACTAAAACTATGTAGGGCAAAAGTAAGGTTTAGAAGTTGAGATCCAGCAAAAACATAAACAGGTAATAAATTCAACTGGACTGAGAATGGATTCATGTGATTTACCAGTCACTGACTCTGAAAATCAACCTTAGTCAGTTCCACCCATGGAGAGAGAAACTAGTGCCAAGAAAAATGAAAGAGAATCCTTGTTTGATCATTGTTTTGAGTTCCAGAGATCAAAAAAAGCCCAAACAGTATAATAAATAATAAAAAATGAAGTCATAACATCTGTATCCCTCCTGTACTCCTCTGAAATGAAGCACCTATGCAAACACATGAGACTACCAGGGAAAAAAACCTCATAACAGATAGAATGCAGAAGACAGAACAAGATCAGGACAGGTTGAACCACACACAAAACACCAATAGAAAGGTCAGTGTTAGAAGATGAAGCCACAGAGCAGCAGTTTAATAACTTCCTAATGACAAAATGGGCCTGAATGCAGCTGATCTAACCACTGGAAAAGTAACAAGCTAAAAGACAAGCTCAGTGCTACATGATCCTACCTCTGGACAATGAGAATCTTCTTTCAAGAGTCATTTAGCAAGACTCAGCAAGAACTGGTCCACAAGATCTTAATAAAAAAATGCAGCTGGGATGCAATGAAGCTTTTTTAGAAGCAAGGAGCACATTTAGTGTACAGATCACAGAAAGAGTGGAAGCAGCTCAGTGTATGGCAAAGCTCTCTAATCTCAACATCAGTCTTCACCCACAACAGCTGAGATAAATTCACTACCCTATTCAGGAAATCAAAGATCTTGAGAGTTTGTTCTGCATGCAAAAGAGAAAGGAAAGTAAAAGTTGAGAGTTATTCTGTACCCACAGTAAGTGATCCACAGTACAGGCTTGTAGACGTCCCGAAACCACATAGACTATGTAACACTTCAGTTTTCCTTGGCTTTAGAGCAGAGGTGAAGTTAGAACAGGAAAACTTGTGAGAGCTGCAGGTACAATAATCGCCCAGAAACAGTAACTGAATCTTCACAGCCTGGGGCCTTGAAACTTAGACTGAACAAAGCATGGCAGAGTGGTGCAGGACATGGCAAACTGAATTGTCAAGCCATGGAGATCCTTTTTGAAGACTCTAACAAGAAAATAAGTGAAAATAAAGACAGTGTGATATCTGCTCCAGTCAGCATTCTTTCAAGCAGGGAGAAGCCTTACTTGTATTAAGTTATCTTTGGTGATTCATTATTTACCTCCTTTAAAAAAAACCCACATTGACTTTATATAAAAAGAGTGATCTTTTCAAATTTGCCCAAGAGCACAGAGCCTGCTAGAAGTTGACATTACATGTGCATCTAAACACATGCTTTGGGAAAAAAATCCACTTCATAGTTTTTGACTTTCTTGTTGAGATACAGCCACAGCTCACATAAGAGAGCACATTCCTTTCTCAGTGTCAAAACGGTTGAGATGCACAGCACCCTCTTCATTTCCCCAGCTCTCTCACTGCGTAGTAAAAGTAGAAAGGAAAATGGTATGGAAAAGAAAAGAAAAGAACAAGAAAAGAAAAAGCTAAAGAAGTCTCTCCTAACTACCAGGAGAAGAGACAGAATAGGTTGTGATTGCAATTCCAGAGGCAACTGCCATTAAGAGTAATGTAATGGTTTTGGAGAGGCAGTTCTGCAGCCCCTGGAAAGGAAAGAATTGAAGAAGTCTGATTAAATTTTTTTCCCTCCCCTCTCTCCCACAACTGAAAAACTTGGGGAAGAGTGCAGCAGAGAACTCCACCCTGTTGCGCATGACAAAGACTCGTGGTTGAAAAAAGCCAGGGGAGATTTTTCTCTGAAGCATCACTCAGATCTCACAGCAGTGAGCAATGCTTCTAGTAAACTGCTGGCAGCAACCTGCACTCAACCCAGCTGCAAAGGCTTCTTCTCCCTCCTCCCTCGTAATGTATGAGCATGCAACAGTTCCTGCTCTGCACCCCCAACCTCTGCAACGCCACGTTTGCTGCTGTGTGCTGCAGATGGCAGGGGCTTGGCCAAAGGCTTGCCCCCAGCTTACACTCCAGAAATGGACTATTAACCCAGTTCTTGTGGAAACTTCCTCCTCTAGCAGATGTTTAATGCAGTAACTTCTTTCAAGACACTCCCCCACTGCCTCTTTCCATTGCAAGGGCTTGGTGCCGGTGTCCAATGGGAATGTACTGCAGCCAACAAACACACCTTATGTCAAAAGCATCAGGACACTGCTCCCACCTAGCAAACCACAGGCAGGGAGCTGCTAGCAGCATCAGAGAAACTCTTGACATACACTGTAAATCAAGGCCATAAAATATAAGCAGTACAAATTATACGGTAAAAAAGGCAGAAAGGAAATTCCTGCTCTAACAGCTTTAGCACAACCAGAGCAGAAACTGACTCCTTTTCTCACCTGATTGTGAATTGCAAACACCACTAAACTTATATTAAATCTCTGCTGAAATTACCATCAAGAAACACACAACTGCTATGAATAGTGCCAACTGGCAATGTTCTTGTAGATGGCCATTGTCTGGCCATCATATAGGAGAGATGTGGTCCATAAATGGAACAGAAAGGAATGTACACCCAGTCTTCCCAGGGAGATGTGTGATTTCTCCTGCCTGTGGGTTCTGAGCCTGTTCTTGTATTTAAGCCTAGACAATCTCCCAGCCCTCCACAGTGACACTAAAACACGAGAACAATGATTGAGTAGGAGAGATTTACCCAAATAGGGCAACAAAACTTTGTAGTGTTGTAACTATAGGTAGTACTGTGCAGTCTGGATATGCCTTAATGCACAGCTCCCCTTGTTTGACACCTCCAGAAAAGCCAAAAACAATCATGTGACAAAAGAGCATGATGCAAACACTGAAGACAGAAAGAAACCCGAAAGCAAACAATTAACAGAAACAAGTGAGGAAAAGCCACCATGGCTTACAGGAAAGAAGGCAACTAAAAACAAAAAATAAAAGAGGGGGTAAGCATAAATTTAACTTAATTTCTTTACTTGAAGAGTAACCTTGAAGAGTTTTTCCAACAAAAGAAAGTAGAGAATATGGTGAGGGTGAAATGATGAATGAAACAGCACAGAAACAGGAGAAACAGGTTCAGTATGTTTCCCCTACTCTGTATTTACACCAGGCTTTCTGGAAAGATTGACCATATTACTGATGTACAGGTAAGAAAGACACAAACCAAAAGCATTCCTGTACCTTCCTGGGAAATCCATTATTTGAAGGTTAATTCATTGCACAGAGTTTTTCCATGTGCTTGGTTTCCACTTCTGACAGGCCATCCTGCTTGCAGAGGCATCTGTTGGGATATCTCTCCAAAATGCAGGCTCCCAACACCACGTCTGCACGTTTCCTCAGGCACCTTCAGCCAGCACTCCTTCACATAAAGTCTTGAATTACATCCACCTTGGCCAGGAAGGCACTCTCTGAATGTTTTCTTGCAATTATCAGTCACAGCTAGAATCTGATCTCATATGGCTGCCAACTAACCATCAACTGGGATTTACATATCAAGAGGTGGAAAAGGTAGTCTGGAAAACAAGGGAGAGGCCAGCAGTGGCTTCTGCAAACACTCAGTGATTCAATCACACTTGTGCTGTGAACTCAATGAAAAAAGCAAGAATTTGGGCTCAGGAATGTAAACCTTGGCAGCTAATTCATCACAAAACTGATCATGTGTGCATATGAACAGCAGGTTACCACCATCTCAGTCTTAATTATATAAGCTGCCTCCCACACAATAGCAATTGACAAGACTATGGCCAAGTGACCCTTTCATAAAATGAAATTAAACTCTCCCCTCTCACCCAAAAACCAGTAGGAGTACGGCCTAAGCCTCTACCTGTGATATGCACCCACTATTTGCACGGCAAGCTCTGCTCACTGCCACCAGGTCTCATCTTCTATCACAACAGCTGCTTCCCTCCTCTCATTCCTGCTGTAGCCATCCTGCTGTCTGAGCCCATCTCTGAAGAACTTTCCTACCTAACCTATCCCCAACACACCTGTTCCAATCTGGTCAGAAAAATTTGGCTTTAAGAGCAAATAAAAATTCAATGGAAAAAAATCAACCTGGAATTTGTTCAATTTTGAATGGAATATATGGTCTTCTCATCCCTATTTTCCTGGTTGCTCACAGTTGTCCATCTAAACAAGAATATGACTTTCCTCACAGCATTGCATTCCTGAGGTCACACACTTATTATTTTCTAATTCTAGAGTGTGAAAAAAGAAAATTAAATTTGATGGTCACTTATTGTAAGGACACTCTTTCCCATACAATATTCCTACAACTATGGGTTCTTACAAGTATCAGGGCAAAATACCTTGCAGAGCTTCCATTTAATCGCACATAATGTTCCCTTTCTCTCAAACTAAGTTCAAACCACCTTCTCACAAACCAGTCAGTAAGGCTCCAGCCACCATGGACTTCAAAGTTCACTGACACAACAGTTTTAGTTCAGAAAACCTGAGGTCTAGAACTTGTGCTGCAGGACAGCTCTAAGTCTTCTCCTGTAGAAGATAAATCATGGGCATTATTTGCTATGGAAAAACCTGCCCCAAAAAGTCTAAAACTGTCTTCCTGACAGCCATCACTAATGCAAGGTTGGTGTTTGCTTGCTATTCAGCATGAAGGAGGCAGAGGGAAATGATGATCTAAGAAAAACCATTTGAACAAATGGAACATGTTCGTTTTTAATTCCCACAGGTTTTAGTGCAGTGTAACACATTTCCTAGCCTCTTAACAGAAACACCAGATCCTCAAAATTATTTCTACTTAAGAACTCATTGGTACTCACTGCACTTTCTGTAGTGCAGTGTAGCCTTGAAAGCTTCTGCTTTGAAGCCTCAGAGGATGTACTTCAGCACCAATGACCAGACCCCATAGTGCACTTCAGGTGACCGACAATATTCAGAAAAGATTAATTATATGTTTTTTCTTCAAATGACTTTATAATCCTTTATAAAGCTTTCAGAAGTTAAAAGCTTAGTAATTTCACATGCAAAATAGAAATCAGGCATATGACCCAAAATGCCCAAGGTCATTTACCACACCAGTAGCAGTGAGCATCAGGCAGCTCTAGGTGCTGCCACTGCTGTGCTCAGGACATGTGAACAGGCTCCCATTGTCCCCACCTTCAGCCATGTTAATGGAAACACTACTTAATAGCAGGGCATAGGTATCAACAGGACTTCTACACCCAAAGCTTACCACTCACCAGGTTGTGACCATACCTATTTTGACACCTGAACTGAACTTGAACAGAGATGCTAAAAGCACTTTATGGCACTGTACCCTCCACACTCCTCCCCCTGCTCGTTCTCCAGGTTTTACTGTCTGCATAGACTCTATATTACAAATAAACAGAAAATTAATTATTCAGCTTCTAATTCCCATTGCATGTTGATGTTTATGTAATTGAAAACCATATAATTACTTTATGTTTTTAACACCCCTCATAAATATGGATTTTTTTAACACAATCCTTTACAGCAAATTAGAACCAAAAATCCAGTAATGTGAGATGGGAGCATGAGATACTTTGGCATGCTCAGGGAACAGCACAAAGACTAAATACTAGTCTGATGTCTCTCATCACTTCACAATTTTAAGCAGGCAGAAGAAAAACCACAGCAGTTCCCAGCTTTGCTGGGAAGCCTGATCAGACTCTGGGACACAAGTTTTAATGCAACAGCAGCAAAGAAGGAAAAGCTAGAATTCAACAGCCACATCCTTCACACATTTACAGGTACTGAAATGCTTGGCTGAGGATGAATCTCAGCTTAATCTGAAGCCTGGCAAGAAACTTTCTTTTTCATGATAATCCACCTACTTATCAAGTTTCATTTGCTAGTTTTAGATCAGGCAGTACGAAATACCTTTCTCTGGAACCCTGGCTGGCAACTTGCTTGGGCTTTAAAAATCACCCTCAAGCAATTTATACTCCACAGTGAGTACAGCACACTGGCATAGCAACTTAAGTGTGATCTACAATAAAGAAACAAATGCCTTTAGTTTCAGCTGCAGAAAGTTAATGCTTCCATTGACCCATCTGGGACCAGCATTTGGAAGGAGCAGGCAGGAAGATCTAGTAAGGTCTGACAGATACACTGTGATATTAATACCACCTCAGTGACAAGGTATCCCCCACAATTCAGTTTTCCATACCTTTATTTGTCCTATAGGATGATATAAAATCATGTTTTCTGTAAGGCAGAGTAAAACTGCAGCTATGCTAGCACAGTGAAGCCACTTAGAGAAAAACCAGAATTACTCTAAGTAAAGATTTCTCAAAATAATAGACACAAACTGCCGAGGCCTATTGAGGTCCTGCACTCATGGGATCACCTACATTTCTGAGGGCAAGTCTGCATTTCTACCTGTTCTCCTTCCTACAAAGCAAGTGCACTGCACCAGAACAGATTCTAGCTACAGGGACATCTGGCTGACCTGGAGTCACAGGAGTCATTTATTCTTGTTGAGCAAATGTCAGTAAAACGTTTCAGCAGAGCTTGGTAACCTTGCTCTAGGGGACTGTCTACACTGCAAACATACTGCTTTAGGTCAATCACATAATTGGCTATGTACTAAACTCCATCTGAATGGAGACACTTTTACACCTGGTTATGGTGGCTTTGCTAGAGGCTTTACATTTGAGTAAAAACACACATACAAGCTTTGACAGAGCTCACGTCACAAATTATTCCCAGGTATAACTGAAGTTGTGAAAAGATATGGATTTTAACCACATGCGAAACTAGTTTCAGCTGGGGACAGAGCTGCAGCCTGACATTTTAGGAGCCACATCTTCCAACTTTCCTGCTGGCAGCTGCAGGGGAAAAAACACCAAACCAAACCAAAATAAAAAAACCTACCCCAACATCTGACACATGGGTTGCTGGGATCTGTTTCTCCCCACATACACCGGGATGAGAGGTAAAACTGGTCTTCTCACCAATTCCACTGTTGCACAAAAAGAACAGTCCAAGTCCTAAAGAAAAAGAAAGGGACAGTGGTGCTCTCTGCCCAAGTCCCAGTACAAACTGCTGAATGCAGCCACCTTCCTCAATAGTTCGTCTCGGGAAATAATTTCTAACTAGTGGTTACAGACACGACAATGGCAGATCAAGATTTGCAAAGGCACTGACGGATAAATTAACCTCACACTTTTTGCTGACCCAGTTAATGCACATAGGTCTCCAAGTTAGATTTAGGCTAAAGCATTATTACTTATCTGAGGTTAATGTCAATAATCAGGCTAAACAACAAGGTTTGCCATTTAACTAAAAGTGCAGGGCTGATGGGGCCAGACTTGGTGGGAGAGCCATGCAGACCAGCTCCCAGCTGGGCTCACAATTAGAATAACAGGTTGGGGCAGGCCAGTCTGATGAACGAGGGTTAGAAGTTAAACAGAAGAGACAGCCAAACCAACTCGCACTCTGCTGGTGAAAGCACCTCTTCAGTACTCAACCCGGGAAACCCTTGCTGAGGCTCTTCCATGACACATGTTTGCTACGACAACTCCCATTTTCTGACAAAAACCAGGTTGTCCCAGTACTGAAACTGCACTAACAAAAGTTAGGGTTTCATTTTAAATATAAATGCTATAATAATTTTCTACAGTAACTGTAGAAAATGCACTTGCTCACCTTACCTGGAACTGATTTTGTTTTACAGCAAGTCAAAGATTAACATCTGTGCCTTTTATTTGGATTCCCTCCATTGAAAGCAAAAAGACTTGGAGCTGGCACCTCCAGTCCAGCAACAGAAGCCTTTTGCACAATTAAATCCCACTGACATCTATGAAAAGTTAATGCAATTCAGCAGCCAGGACATGGTGCGACATACCTAATCACCTAAATATGCGACATGCCATATGACCTAAAGCATATGTTTGCCAATACATACACTGTATCTCAAACACCTACATGATGTTATAAACCTGTGGAAAATGTATTTCAAGGGAATTTATTTATTTTTACTAATGAGAGCTCAGGAGATAATTTAATGAGCCTCAAGATCAATGGGGGAAAAGAATGTCCTTTATTTTACAGTTGTCTTCCTCTAGCATGACATTTTATTACCTGTTTTTGAAGTTTCGAAGCACAGGCAACGAAACTGGATATCCATGTCATCACCTCTTTCCAGAACTTTTAATTAGACAGAAATGCCACAAAGTGAAGGTAAGAATATCTGGACACAATTGTTAAGAGCTCATATTTCATCTCTGCACAGGTGAGAAGACCCCATGCCGTTTCAGGCTCAATTCCCAGCTCTTCTCATCAGCCACTGACTGAAAGATAAGTATCCGACAATCCCTGCGCCTACGGTTTTAGTAAGTAGCCTAAGAACTGTTATTTCAGTCCTTACAACAAGAAAACCCAACAACCAAACAAAAATAAACTAAAAACCAAAATTAAAAATCATGATATTAAAGCAAGAGTCCAGTGAGGCACCCAGTGAGACGAGCACTTCCATCACGGGAGTATGATGTGCCTCGAGGGAAGGCTACACCATCAGCATCCTGAAGTACATCTGTCTACAGAACATGCTTAACACAAGCTGGAGGCGCAATGTTAGTTGCCCATCCTTACTAACTTCAAGGAATTGTTTTCAGGTTGAGGTGATCCTATTTTTATTCCTTATTATCCCTGATAAAGCTGTTGGTAAACATGGTGACTCCCAGTGATACAACACCTCATTTAAGATTTGACCTAGGTCATAAAACTTATTTTTACAGTAGCCAAGTCATCATCTGCTGGTAACTTTGAGCTTCAAGCCATCACAAGTGGGTTGAGCAGAAGATTCGGCGAAAGTCTGAACAGCTTCCAGATCTACAAACACCCTTTAAATTAAGCTTGTTGTCCGTTTGAAGACTTGAAGTCATTGCTTGTCTACTGCCACATTATAGTTGCTCTTCATAGATGCTCTCCATACAGGGGTAGCATAACATTTTGACAGCATGTCTTTTATTATTCTGCCAGAATGACAGACCAAAGTGCCTGCAGAAGCAACAGGAGACTATTCCTCACGTACATATGCCTGTTCTGCAACAAAACCTTGTCATATTCACAAGCTCAGGGAGCTGAGGGACGTAGCAACTCAAATCCACTTGTACCAGCTAGCTGGACCTCTCCCTGAGATCCCCGCACGTATTTTACGCTGCTTTAATTCCAAAGCCTCCATGCACAGTGAAGTTCCTCTCTCTCAGTCCGACTCAGAAGTTACCATGCTTCTGAATGAGTCTGGGCCCATCTACAATAATGCCTGGGTTATTATGTGCTGTTCTTATCAAGTGATCAGCAGCTCATTTTATGAATGATGGCCTGGCCTGGGAGGCAGCAGAGACTGCAGAGTCCATGTGCTGTCGGAATTAATGCGCAGATGAACTCACCAGTCACCTGAAAGGTCAGTACCAACTAAACGAACACCTGCCTCCTGTAGCTCACCTTAGCTGTTAGTCCCCATGCAGATGGATTCATTTTTTTCTTGGCAAGAACCCTCTCAAATAAATAATTTTTGAGGAGAGAAAAAGGGAAAGAAGAGGAAGCCTGGATTCAGGGAACAGAGGAACATAGGAAAGAAAAAATTCACAGCTGACAAAAACATTTCCATCTAGCAAAAGGAGGATATTAGAGAGCTAAATATGGTCAGGCAAGGCCTTCATTTAATAATTCAGTAGCATTTTACTTGTATCCTTCCTTAAGTTTCTGCTTCTATTCAGTCTGCCTCTGAGTATTAAATTCCTGCTGTAGGCTGAATCTGGGCTAAGATTATGTGCAATAATTGCAAGTTGAGCTTCAGTTTACAGACTGAGACAATAATGAGTCAAAGAGAGACTCAATAAAAAGAAATGTATGCAGACAGGATGAGACTACAAAGCCTTGGGATGTCTAAGTGATACCACAGCATTTGGGAATTTCAGAATTTCAATTTACCATATGCAAGGGGCTAGTTACAAGCTCCATACAGAGTGGGATGTTCTGGGAGCTATTTGTGTTTCATAAATTAGGTTTTGTGGTATTTCATTGAAATCTAGAGTACGTCTGTTCCACTCAGCTGTCAGTTCTAAAACCCACTTTGCATTGCAACTCAATCATGCAAACACTAGCAACGGCCTTAGTGCTTACCTCTACAGCCAGTCCACTTCCAGCTTCACCTATAACTTAATCCACAGAAATTAGCACTACAGAATTCATATTATCACTTAAAAATTCATTTTAGTAAATCAACATTTTGAACAGTTTTCCATTTACTTGACACAGGGTCAGATTTTTTATTTTTTAATATGCTGACAATTTTTATACAAGCAATTTACACATGCCACAGAGAAAAGAACAGATGTCTGAAACTTTGTATGCTCCTAAATATTTTTTTTAGAATACTGGGATATATAAAAATCCTAACGAAAATTCAATGAAAAAATATGCAAAAAATAAAAGGAGGAGGTATCCACATGTGCAACAGTGGACATTCCCAAATACACTGTTGAAAAATAGGACAAGAATTAACTTCTGAACACTTACAAAACATTTGGTTTATAACTTGACCACAATGGTACTGTTTACAAACAACTGCAGAGCTAGAATTTCAGGATCATAACTGAAGTCAAGAGCCTCTCTTTACAGCAGCAGTCAGAGTGAATACAGACTAGCAGCAATAAAACTCCCTTTCCTAGGCAACGGGGTTAAAGCTAGTAAAGGTATTCAGCAAACTTAGATGGAAAGAAAAGACCAGCCATGAAAGGAAAACGGGTTTGAATTAAAATACCCAGTATGCTTTTGTTGGTGTTAAAGCCTTCTAAACTAAAAGTACAAAATGGAGGAGAAGAAGCACTGTGAGGACACATTTAGATTAAAAAAACCCAAACAATTAAGAAAATAAATTAAATACAGCCCTAGAGCTGAACAAATTTACATGGTTGTTGGAAAATATTGAGAAGAAGTAATTCCTTTCCGATTGAGCGGATGCCTGTCACAGAACAGGAAATCCCCTCAGCGACAGGCAGGCCCAAGGAGTACACCCGGAGTAGATGCTATGAATGATTAGCACTGTCAGCTAAATAGAGGCATAGGAGAAAGAAGTGTGTGGAGGAGAGGAATTTCCCTGAATTAAGATCCATTACATACAGAACAGGAGCAGAAATTTCCAGTCACTGCTGGTGTTGTTAAAACTGGAGTTTGCCCTAGAAAGAGCAATTCATATATTCAACTGGTGTGGATAATCCAAGCAATTATATCCTCCACTCACATACTTTGATGAATACACCACATTCCGGACTAAAGGAAATATTCTGTTGTGCTACTTCACTGCTGGAAAACTGAGATGACCAAGTATAGCAGGGGTGGGATTAAAGAAGTAGCTCTGAAGTTTATCATGGCAATGACAAGAGCTACACATAATTCCTCTCAGTAATTGGAGAAGAATTTGTTGACTTGCTGCTAAATTGGCACTGTTTAATCTGACACTTTCCCCATGACACACAAACCCTTGTAAGACATGCAACACAGTTACAAGTGGTAAGGGGAAAGGTGGGCAGGAACATGTCCTTCAAAATTTGATCCTCCTCTCATTTTCACAACTAAATTCTGGGGCCCTCCCTCCTCTCAAATTAATCTGCTCCTACTTGTGACTAAAATTAATCTTTATAAACACACATCTTCAAGCTCACCTCAAATAGCATCATGCTAGTAAAGCTGTTATTCATCGAGGATGGCACATTTTGAAGTGTTCCATGTCAAAGCTGGGTCAATACATTTTTCAGTAGGAGGTCACACTCCTGCTGAGACGTCACAGGAACACTAAATGGCTCATAGAACTGTCCTTTACCTGTTTTCAACCAATCAAATTGTCTCACACCAGGTCAAACAATGACACTTGCAGAGTGACTCTTCTTGACTGAAAGGATCCTTATGCATGGAGGAGTATACGACACAAACCAAACTGATATGCTACTGCAGCTTTCCAGTAATGACAGCAGGATAAAGGAGGCATTTGAAGTTCATGGAGGAGCAGGAAGAGGTGGTAATTTAAAAAGCTTGTCAGTATTCCCAAGAGCAGAAGAGCAAAGTATCAATTAATAATTCACACTTCTATTTCCCATGTTATCATAGTATCTCAAAACAGTTTGCAAACATTGATTAAGTCTAATGACATGCCTCTGAAGCAGACAAGCAGGGATGAGGCTCTATTCCTACCAGCCAGGATGGCACTCTGGGAGCATTTCCTTTAGCTGATCTATGCCTTCTCTTCCCCATCTTAAATGGTGATAATGACACTATCATACGGTGGTTCAGAAGCTTTGTGACTTCTAAATCAACACATTTATAGACAGAAAAATAGCACACAAGGGCAATCTCATGTGTCAGATTATACTCAGTTACACTGAACTAAAGCTACCACATGTGAAATAACATAGCCAGTGGGAAGAAACCCCTCTATTTTCATTTAATAACACCCTACAGATTTGCCTTGCTCTGTCCCTAAGTACCCGGAGCACTTGAGTTCTAGTTAATGACCAGAATTCTTGGGTACTGTGTTAACATGAAACACATTGTAATTACAGTAATTAGATCTGCTGTAGAAAGAATTGTGAGAAATGAACGACTGTCCGCAGTAGCCTCTAATTCCCAATTAACACAAAGTAGTTGGTGTGTTTGCAAGCCAGGACAGACATACCCATAGCTGCAGATTCCAGAGGGAATCATCATTTACATTCAGATGGGAAGTTGAACACATTATACTGTTTCATCCTTACTTTGAAAGACAGGTACCCACACATTGTCCACTTACAGATGGTGAAACTGCAATTTGGGGAGGCTCTGAGCTGCCAAAGGGAAAATCACACATGCTCCCCACAACCAGCATTTCAGTTTGGGAACTCCTCATTCCCAACCCCATACTTGGACTGTTTTTTTTTTTTTTCCATTCAGATTAGAAAGCCCACAGCCATGGCTGTTCTTGTCCTAACGAGAGAGAGTTTCTTCTTCCTTGTTTGGGCCTCTTTCACACATATAATCAGGCAGAATTACTTTGCTTAACCCTCTTACTAATCTAACATTTCCAGCAGGACCAAATATGAAGACAAAAGTAACAGCTTCATGAAATACAGATCTTTTCTTCTCTTGAGCCTGACAGTCAGTTCCAAAAGCAGATTGTCATGACAACAAACAACCTGGATGCAATCCAGCCAATTAATCTGCAGAGGAAGCAGTCATCCCAACCTTGGAAAAGAGCACTGCTGCTTTAAGCTTCAGGAGCAAAAAAAACAAAGCAAAAGAAACCCAAGACAAACCCTTACACCTGCGTTAATCTTATTAGGCTGCCTTAGAACTGCAGTGAAGAACAGCCCTGGGCACGCGCTACTCCTTCACCAGCCTTTTGGTCCCCACTCCCAACAGAGAGCAGGGGCAGCCCAGACCCCCTCTCCGAGGCTCAGATCCGAGCAGAGCTACGTTCCCAGGCTGTGATGTAGCTCAGCTCACAGAAGAGTTACCAGGATGACTCATCCAACCTTTGTATGTGGAGCCACAGGAAAGAGCTCATAGGGCAGAAGTACGACACAGAAGAGACTGTCACACACCACTGCTATAAACCTTGCTTTGTTGGCATCGCTGTTGTGTGTTTTCCCTCTTCCTCTGTGAGTTGTTAAGAATATTTATCACCGTCTTAAGCTCGGGATTATTTTCTTTTCTACAAAGGACTAAATGATCAGTGCAAGTAGATATTAAAGTAATTCTCCTTCAATTTCACTAATTACTTCTTCATACTCTGCTTTATCGCTCCATGTGTTCTGCTTTAGGCTGAAGCACATCACTTTTCCCCTGAAAATATTCCCCATCTCCCACATTTTTCCTACTGTGGTCTCTCTATAGTAACTCAGACATTAAAATGTTTAGCAGCAGATGCCCAATACATATTGTTTGTTAACCTCAAGTCATTCATATATACTCCACGTTTTATAAGATACCATGGTATTAAGTTACAGAAAACAAAACTGAGAAGCGCTAGATGTAGACTTATAGGATAGGTTAAAAAGAACAAAAATGTCAAAGATTGTGTTTTGAGATTCTCACAAAACTCAATACACAACAATTTTCAAACAAAAATTTTCTTCTTCAGGGGAAGGGTAGGAATAAATGCTTTCACTGTAGACTTGTCCTGCAGTGAAACATGCCTTTCAAAAAGCAACTGAGCAATGAAGATCTAAAGCTTTAAGTATACACAAGATTTACTCATCTGGTAAATAGACAGACTCACTTCCAATTGAGGTTTTACTATCAATCCCTCTGGGTCCAATCCATCTCGCAGAAGTTACTAAATGGGTTCCCAGCAACTTCAGTGAGCATTGGATCACAGATTATAAGCACTTCCTGCACAAGTGTGTTTTTACTAGGCTGAAAAAGATACCAGCCTTCTGAGCACTGAAAATGCAACGTATGCATGTGCACTCTCTCTACACATTTCACTCTCACTATCTGCAGCTCTAGCCAACACAGAGCAAGTCAACAGAATCGTATTTTCTGCTGAGCCTGTTCTGTGTTAATTTGAGTTGGTACAGTATTGCAGAATAGAATAAAACCCCTGTGCCTACCTTGAGGGCTTTCACAGCTTTCTTCATCGCTGTTGTCTTGGCAGTTATTTTGACTGTCGCACACAAAGCTTTTATCAATGCAAAGACCATTTTTACAGTGAAATCGGGCAGTGGAGCAAAGCAAGGGATTTGCTGCTGCAAAAAGAGAAAGTGAGATCTTTCATGAGAAATTCTCTTGCCCAGGCAGTTAAATAGCTGATAAGCACCAACTACAGGTCACAACTCAACAGCTGGTCAAACCACTGGCTATGTGGGAGTAACCTGGCAATCAAATCAAGCCTGGCTCTCTAAACAGGGAGAGCTGAAACTTTTAATTCATGCAAGATTCGTTACAATTAGCAGAGATTTAGCCCACCCACAGTTGTGATAAGCCTTCTGTTCATTTTCATGAGAGTCCCAATCACAATCACTGTTCCACATTTGCTCACACTGAAGACATATGGAGGGTAGAACTGCCTACCATAAACACTGCCTGTTGATTCCCATTACCCGAAACTCAGTTTAGCTTAACTTTCATATCGTAAGACAACAATTCTGGCCAAGAACTGCCTGGCAGTGATTTATTTACCTCTGCTTCCATCTTCTTCCATCTTCCCCATTCTCCTCACTACTTTGGATTGATACAATGGCAATGTTGAAATCTCTCAGCTTCTCAGTGTTTGAATTTCAACTCCTTTTGAAGGAACAGTGTTTGCACCCTTCATGTACGTCATATATAACCTTATCCTTCAACACAGTCATCACTTAGCTGAGATACGCATAATTTCGCTGTTTTTAACATCTACTCATAAATCAATCTCTGTCCCTTAATCATTTTTGGCACTCTCCTCTGAACTTCCAACAGTTTTTGGTAATGGGGTGACTGAAATGGAATGCAACCTTCCAGTTGAAAGTCTAAAAAAAGCTGTTTAGATGCGTTGTCTGCTTCAAACTGCTTCTCTGCCACAATAACAAAGGGGATTACAGTTATCAAATACTAACTGGCTTACTATTTTTTATTCTTTAAAGCAAGAGCTGCATTTAAAGAGTCTTTAAAAAAGAACCCAAATTTTAAAGTCTGCCATGCATATAACCTGCAGTATATATAACAAAACACTCTCAATTCCTCCAGCTCCCCAAAACATGATTAGTGTGAACATGATAAAGCTCCTTTGGTTTGAAACTGCTGCACACTTGCACACCACACTGATTTTCAAGGTCACGCTAGGGCCTACATGGTTGTTCCTCTTCATAAGCAGTGGCTAGACATTTAGACATGCTAGAAAATACCAAGTGCTTCACTGATGTACAATAACAGAGAGATCAGCAGCATGTTGTCATCAGCTGTAAGGTCCCGTTGGAGCTACACACTAGAAACTCATGGGAAATTGTGTCATTCCTAATGAACTCCATGAGCTGGTGCACTTTCAGTTGAGACCTGCTGCTTGTCAGTCCACCACCTCAAGCATATTCAAAGCACTTTTGTCAAAACTTATTTTTAGTCCACTTGTTTAAGGGTAACCCAAAGTAATTTCCTTAGCCTTCAATGTTTCTGTAGATTCACTTGCTCTGCAGAAGTGCAAACTCTCTGCCACAGCCCTCGCAGGGCCCACACTAGACTCCTCAGACCAACAACAGATGGCACTGTAAGAGAGGTTCATGCTGTGGGGGAAAGCACACCAACCACCACCAAGTCCTCCAAGAGGCAGACAGTGATACATCACTGTAAAGATTGCCCCTTTTGTTACCTTTGAAAGCTGCTGTCTGTTGTCCTTCTCCTGACCTTTAAAAGTCATTAAAAACAAAAACTCAGCATGCTCCAACAGGAGAATGAGCACGTATTTTGCTGCAATATTTCACCTACAGACGCATGCTTTTACCAGCTCTTGATAGTAACAACAGAGCTGTTGGACTGAACACAACTTTTCCCTACCGCCATCATATATCCCTGCTAGACTTACAGATACAAATGGATATATGCAGCCACACGCAGAGGGTTTAGCCCAAAACATGCAGTACTTCAGATGATCTCTCTGCTACAACTTCCCTGCTGCTGTGCATTGGCAGGCATGTCTGGCTTCAAGAACCTCCTTCTCCTTCCAGGAACCTGGTTCACTAAATATTCCATTATTTGCTTTTTTTGTTCTTTGAGAACATGTATAAACAAAGAAACCTAAATGTGCTGATGACCAAATACATCATATTCTTCAGTGACAAGAAACAGGCAAACAAAAATGGATCAATTCAAGGTGATATTTAGTATTTGCCCAATTTGAGTACAGAGAACATGTTCAAAGCAAACATGCAGCTTAAAACTCATTTCAAAGTCACAAAGGAGCTTGAAGTATCATACAGACTCATTTACAAAGTGAAAAGCCAAGGATCATCTGGGTTGTAAACGACCGGGAGAATATTTGACTCAGAAACTCAAGGCTACCAAATGTTTCCTTTCTAAGCAGTATTGATTATTTGAAATAGGAGCAGTGCCCTCACTTGCCAGCAGGCTCACACTTACTGCAGTTCTCCTCATCGCTGCCATCGGGACAGTCCTCAAAGCCGTTGCACCGGAAGCGCCCAATGATGCAGTGGATCCCACTGGCGCAGGGGAAGAACGTGGCACCACATTTGGATTTGGCTTTCGCTGGGAGAAGATAAGAGATAGAAGTGGGCAGAGGTGAGCGAAAGAATTTACAGTGGTTAGAGATCCTGTTGTAGCAGTACAGCTAAGGGCCCTCTATAGAGGCACTGATGTTAGGTGCCTTCCAAGCTCCCTATGGCATGCTTTCACTTACTTCAAGTTTTTTGTAAGATTTCACCTGCTTGGGCTGAATTTCTTTCAATTCGTACAGCTTCCAGAACGATTGAAACATTCAAGCTTAAAACAAGTCAAATGACCTCTCAAAACAAATTTAAATTGCTCAGTATTTTGGAGTCCAAGTCTGTAAATTTGGCAAGCAGGTACTCACCCTTAACTGTCCCCTGAAGACCCATGTGAATTTAACCAGTATTTTACATTGGAGCAAAAGTATTTGTACAGAGGGTCACACTTCATAGAAAACAAGACCAATGATTTCCTCTTTGGATGAAACTCTGTGGTAAATGTCACTGCCTCAGGCATAAGTCCAGGAGACAACACAGGTAAGCAGGTCCTCAGGTGGCAGACAACAACCCTCAGAGGCCAAGGTCTAGCTGGATTAGTTGTAACCCCCTCTACAATCTGTAGCTCTATGTCATGCTGAGTCTACAAACACTAAACAGCAGCAAAAGTCTAGATTTTGTACACCACCATGCTTCTCTTGCTTGCTCAGAAAAGCCAAGCACTGAAGTGCCCAAGGAAGACAGAGATAATGAACAAGGCAGAAAGCTCAGAGAATCTGGCACCTGTAGGCAAATTTGAGAAAGACAGGTGTAAAAAGAGTAGGGAAATATCTGAAGAAGGATATGAGGAATACAGAGATATTAAGTGAATTAGTGTCTTTGTGAGAATAAGACACACAAGACACGCTCACAAAATTATTTTTCAGGCTGCAAAAATGAAACTCAAAAAAGAAAATGCTGTAATTAATACTGCCTTAATTCAACATGATTTATATAAAATTGGGTGCAAAAGGCCCATGAGTTATATAAATTATCTCTTGCCACAGTTCTTCAGGACAGAAACTACATCTATTTCACAGTACCAGCACAGCTATTCATAAAACACCGAATACCAAAAATAGCATCAAAATGTGTTTAACAACTGATTACCGAATCTCATTATGATCTCAAGTACTACATGTTTCTAACTTTACTGCACAGCAACTCTTCACAGCGAGAAGAGAACACTGCCCTCAGCCAGAGTGACGCAGCTGCTTCCACCATGATGCTCAAGGCAAGCACCAGATAAGCCCTGTGGTATCACCAGCCTAGGACAATTTTACAAGACACATAGTTACATTTTTTTCTCCCTTTTGCTTTTTCAAATTGCCCCATGACTCAATGGACCACATCACAGGACACTGAACTCTTCAGGAAGTCCACTCTAAAGCAAAAGGAAGAGCATGCTGGTAACTGCAGGAAGGTGTGCATGAGGCAATGATAATACCACTGATTGAGAAACCAGAAAAGAAGCCAGATCCAGAGCTTGCAGCCCTTTTAAGTAAATGTTTCCTACTCCTACACCAAATCTACCACTTACAGGTTTTGAAATGTGACAGATCTGGGTATCACAGCAACAGACAAGTTCTTTTTGTGGCCCTATGGCACATCAACACATCAACCTGCACAGTTTTATAAGGCCAGGACAAGGTCAGGGACAACCAGAGTACAGTCAAAACAAAAGTATATCCAATAGGGATAAACAGCTTCAGCATTCCTTTGGAACGAATCCTCTCTTCCAGCATTAAAAACTAAGTACAGCTGTAGCAAAGCCTTCTTCCATCTCTCAACAGAGTGCATATAAAATGTTTTAAACCACAACTACAGTAATTCTCTCTTGATTTAGTGTCCTCCAAACTCAAATTCCTGCAGTTCCTCTCTTACATGTTTTTCTTTATTATACCAGTAATTTTCAGTTAAAATTATGAAGTGTAAAATAGGATGTATCACTAAATTTCGTATATTCAACTACCACTTTTACTGAAGAGTGTCCAAGGTTCACTTGGGGAAAAGAAAGTGAGTCATGACTTGTAGAAAAACAGGTGATAAATTACCCTGAAGTAGCCTCTGCGTTTCACACCACTGGCAACAGAAAACCCTCAGCGAAGACATCTGAGCCCCTGCAATTCTTCACACAACTTCAAAGAGCAACTTCTGTGTTAAAGAGTTCTGAGACAGACTGATCTCAGCTAAATAATTCAGTAATCACAAGGTCTGAGGCACCATCATACTCCCAGTCTTTAAATAAAAGCAACAAAACAACTTCAGCAACAGATTCAGTGTCACCAAAGCAGGCAGTCAGCATTAATCCACGAACCAGCCAGCCAAGCTGCTGCTGGGAGAGTGTGGTAATAATACACATACGTGAAGAGATGCCCAGTGCTTCACATGTTGTGTTTTTGTTGTTTTCCCTTCTATACAAGCTAACATCCTTCTGAAACCACACAGTGAATTTACATTCCCCAAACCAAATGACTGCTTCTGGATAACTTCTTATTTTAGAGGTGTATTTTGAGCCAGAACAGTTCCAGGAAGGGATAAAAGGAAGAAGTTTCAAGAAGGAGAAGAAATAAGAAAAGGGGGAAGCAACTGTGCTTTTGCCTCTGTTAACATTCACTGGATCCCATTTCTTCAAGCAGGTTTACTTCAGTCATTTGGGGTCTGAATTCAGACCCCAAATGACTATCAACTTTCTGGCTATCAACTTTCTGGCAAATCATACTCAATGATGCCTTTTGTCCTCTCTCAAAATCCTGCCAAATTAAGGCTTCAAAATTATTTATTTCTAACATTTCTGACGTGGACCATTCTCTTACTCTTGCAGCCTTATTCTTCCTGACAGACTTCAGACTGCGAATCATCAAAACCTAAGCCTCTGGCCCTCTGAAGGGCAGAAATCATGTGCCTGCACATTATTTATCAGAGCCAGAAGTGGTGGTGAACACTGCAAGAGCTCCTTTTCAGGTATGACAGACACAGGTCACAACATCCTCAACTGTCCTAGCTCTGAAATCTACAAAGCACACCTGGGACATTACCTTGAGGTACCACAGTAAAGTCATACGTAATATTTAATGCTTGACCACATCTGGAGGAAAAGGATGCTGAAATGACCAGGAGCAAAGTCAAGTTTCTGGAAAATGAACCCTTTTTTTCTGTACAAAGCATAGAAATACCCCACCAAAAAGAGGGAGAAACCATTCAGGACAATTATTGAATATAAGTATTACTTAGATAGCTATATAATGTTTAGTTCAACATTTTATCCACAGACATTTTCCTATCTTCTCCTCCTCCTCCTGAAACAGCAGCCAGAGAACAAGAAAATTCTGGTTTAGAATAACTGTTTATAAAGAAACACATACTAGTAACCACAGGCCAAAAACAAACAAGAAACTAAATACCTTCCAATTATCTCTAAGTTCCCCTTTTATTTTTTTTTAACTGGAGGGAAGGAAAAAATAACAAACCAAACCCAAATGCAATTCTCTGTATTTGCAACAGACATGATATATAGACAAACCATTCCCAAGTCAAACTTACACTTGCATCAGAAACCCTGAAAATATAAAGGAGCATTTCAAACTCCACTGTGATTCACTAGTCATACAGCTAGTTGCTTACTAGAAAGTCTCCCTCACAATCAGAACTTAGTTTTCCAATTCCAGACGCAAAATGCATTTTTCATGTGCTGCACACAAATGCAGGAAAAATGAGAAATCAGTAGTGGCTTAGTCCAAGTCACATCCCCCGACTCCGGCAAACTCCACTGAGGAATTTCTGCTTTATTTTCAATTTGACATCCTTCTTGTCCTTTGGCATAGTTTTCCCAAGGTTTTCAAGCAAGTGTTTTTTGGTCACTGCTCATAAAGTTCCTATAGAAAGCACAATCATTTCTTCCAGAGCAGAAATGTACCTTCCCATTCTGCAGTGATCTGTGGAAATACCCTAAACATGAAGGGGCTATCATTTTCCTCAGGTCTTCGGCACCCTCGCAAGTAACAGATAAGTATACCAGGTTCATGACCGCCTGTAGCACATTCAAGTAATGTGCTGAACTATTCCAGCATTCCTCTGCAATTCCTACTCCCATTACATGGCTGTTACGAAAAGATTTTTCTTCTCCTTTGCTCACCATTGTGTCTTCTACCACACAGGTTTCAAGTTTTCAGGCAGATCTGTATGTGAGAAGCTTTATCTCTATCTAAGAGCAGCTATCTCTTTGGCTACTTCAGTGATTTCAGCCTTGATAAGCTTTCAAGGACAGCATTATCTTTGCAATCTATATTACTTTCTGTTACGCTTGGTTGAAACGGGCTCACAGTAATCAAAAATTACTGGGATATCAGGAAACAACAGAAGTGAAAAAGGACACAGGCACATATGGATCATTTGACCTTATTTAGCCAAGGTAAAGGAAAGGGAAGGGAGAAGTTGGTTGTTTTTAAAGGAACCAGTGAGTCTTCCTGAACCCACGTCTCCAGAAAGGAAGAAACTAAGACACCACACTCGACAGGAGGGGGTGAGGACTGCTGGGCACCTTTGGAATACAGCAAGAAACCACACAGCAACTTACAAAACTGTGTCTAAAGAAAGGCTACTCAAATAGCAGATCCAGTCTGGATTCAATACAGCAGGTACAAAAAGCACCCAAAAAATTGCCATTCAACCAATTTGTGAACCTATGGCAGAAAGGATAAATTCACTCCTGTTCCACTCTTCATTTGTTACCTAGTCATGGCAGAAGCAACCCAGGACTGGAAGATTAATGTGAATCTGTATTTACATTACACAAAAGGGAATTGCCACGGTACATAAAAAGTGGTGTCAGTGAACTACCATGCGCTTGAGGAGCCTCCTGTGACTCCCTTACCCATGGGAAGAAATTGCTCTTCACTAAAATATACTTCTCATCTCTTAAAATTCAAACATGAAGCAAATGGTGAAGATGGTGGCAGAGAGCTGCTGGCCACAGTACAAGCTTGCCAAATGTTCCCTCCGGGTTGCTTTGCTTAAGTTCAAGAAAACTATTTTGGCAGTTGTACATGCGAGTGTGTGAAGTTGCTCCTTATGCTACACAGAAATCAATCCTCCCACCCTCTTCTTTCAAGGCTGTAAAAAATACTAACTTCCCACCAGGACCAGTAGTACACTCCACTGAGAATGTGACAGTTTGCAGCCACATCTCTCCAGCACTAACAGAAAAAGATTTTGCTATCTTTAGGATCCCAAGTGTGAAACAGTACTATTTTTAAAAAAGTGTGATCAATTTTATTATTTCTCAGCAGAGAGGCATAATAGCAGAGGAAATGAAATCAGATTTGGCATATACTGTGTAAAACCTTATACTGTCTAGAGATACTGGTCTTGAATAAAAGCCATTTTGGTACTTATGGCTACAATGACTTTGAACCTGACTAGAAGGTTACAACCGATCGTCTGCGACGGACAGGTGATTTTTCTTTCCACAGAGCAGCAAAGACATCAAATGCATTCTGTTATTAACAGTAATAACTGTAAGTTTAAGAAGACCAAGTGCAAGGTGCTGCAGCTGGGTCAAGAAAAACACCAGTATCAATACAGGCTGGACGGTGAATGGACTGACAGCAGCCCTGCCAAGAAGGACTTGGGGGTGTTGGTGGATGAGACTGGACATGACTTGGCAATGTGCACTTGCACCCCAGAAAGCCAAATGCATCCCGGAATGCATCCAAAGCAGCATGGCCAGCAGGTAGAGGGAGGCGATTCTGCTCCTCTACTCTGCTCTTGTGAGACCCCACCTGGAGTGCTGCATCCAGCTCTGGAGCTCTCAGCACAGGAGTGACACTGAGCTGGACATTGAGTCAGTCCAGAGGATGGATCAGAGGGCTGGAGCACCTCGCTTATGAGAAAAGGCTGAGAGAGTCAGGGCTGTTCAGCCTGCAGAAGGCTCTGGGATGACCTTACTGTGGCCCTTCTGTAGCTGAAGGGGATCTACAAGAAAGCTGGAGAGGGACTATTTACAAGGGCATGTGGTGATAGGACTTAAGCTGAAAGAGAGTAGGAGATTTAGATTGGATACAAGGAAGAAATTCTTTACTGTGAGAGTGGTGAGGCACCTGGAACAGGTTGCCCAGAGAAGTTGTGGATGCCTCATTCCTGTAAGTGTTCAAGGCTGGGGCTCTGAGCAATCTGGTCTAGTGAAAGGTGTCCCTGCCCACTGCAGGGGGGTTGGAACTAGATGCTCTTTAAGGTCCCTTCCAACACAAACCATTCTGTGATTCTATGACTGTGTTACTGTTGAGGCAGCTAATCTACACCTCCAGCATTTCACAGCTAGTTGTAGTGAACTGGGCACTTCTCATTGCATGCAACATGCAAAGACAGCACACAACGGGCACCCCACATGATGTGGCCAGTAGGATAAGCCTATTTCCTTCTTTTAACTTTACAAACATTTATATTTTAAAATGTTTCTCCATTTTTTTGCAATCTGAAGTGAGGAAACAGGATGTAGCAGATACAAGAGCTGACATTTTGTGACAACCTACAGATAAAAGTAAACTGCACAGAACCTGAGAATCTTTGAACTCAAATTACCTTAGAACCTCTCCAAATAGCAATCAAGCAAAGCAACTCTATGTTGCTTCACAGCTACGCATCTCAACTCAACAACAGATGATTTATTCAGCTAATCAAAACTTGATTACTTGCATGCGACAAGAGCAACTCTCCAGACAGAAACCACTGCATGCAGATGCTGCATTATTGCAGAGCCATTGGTATTTCCCTGACTTTGATAAAGAACCACCTTAAACTTCTCTGCTGTTGTTAAACAGCCACATCAGATAGCACGGTAAAACCAGATTCTTTTGATGCATGTGTGGTGAGGTGCAGCATTTCGGTAAAGGCTTTACATGAAGGAGATAAAGGTCTTAACTTTCATTTACAAAGAAGGATTGATTTAACAACACTATGTAACACAAGCAGGATGGCACCAGGACATGATGCCTTTCACCCCAAGAATTGATATAAACCCTAACCTTGTTAACACTTACAGCTATTTTGGGTTAGTTAATTGGTGTTTGGACCCTACAGTATTTTCAGTTCTGTTCTCAGTGGGAAAGCCACTGCTACTTGCAGTCCCCTCAGCTGCCTCAGCACTAAAGGCAAATGCATCAATTGCTGGCTTACAGAGCTCTGGACCACAGCTGTCTTGCAGAACAACACAGAGAATTTTCACTTCCTCTGCTTGCTTTTTGCTAGCTAGAAAGTAATATTCCCAGTATAAAATGCACCAAATATACTATACCAGAATTCCTCCAATTCAAAACAAAACAACTATTTAATTTAATGAGTTTTGACACAAAAATCAGCCAACTGGAGAGCATTCATTGCAGCTACAAAAAGCCCTTGGGTCACTCTCACCTTCGCTCCCTGTTTAACCAGGCAGGTGAAGGAGTTCCTATTCATAAACTACTAATATAAACTCAGAGAAAATGAGCCTAAAATGTGCTTTATTTCAAAGGAAGCAATTTCATATTTTTTAAAGTAGTGAAATTAGCCCAGTAGGAAGCATCAGAGGTTGCCTCCAATATAGTAAACTATCACCCACTTACATGAGTAATATTTACACTATAGTTAACAGTAAGAGAGAAAGGACAACGCTAAAGTAAAAAAAGCCAACAGAGTCTGTCACCATGAAGAATAAACTGCTTCCTTCTAAAAGGGTCAAAGAAGAAAGCACTTCAGAGCTGAATTACTGTGAGTCAGTGGCCTTTACTTCTTGCCAGACAGTAAGGCCCTAAAGTAATCTTTCATGGTCTAGGAGTCTATGTTTCAGTCCTTCAAAATCATCACAAAGCAGACAAGATGTCAGAAGAGAGCACAGACAAAAAACTTGGTTTTCAGACATTCAGTAAAGCAGTTTCTCACTAGGAGAAGTATTTTGGAAGTTACTAAACAACCCCAACAATAGTATCACACAAAAGGACAAATTCTAAACCAGCTGTTGCACCATACAAATTAAACATGACTTCAGAGTTGTTAAGTTACTCAGGGCGCACACAGGTGGGACAGAACACCCTTGAGGGACTTCAGTAGCAGTGGCAGCGCTTCTCAGAGGACATCTGTGTGTCTGATGGGCTACAATCCCTCACTCCATCCTGGCATACTACCTACCTGTTCTTTTTCTTTCAGTTGTGCCACTGATTCCATCCAACTATCAAACCTGTCCAATTCCAAGCTCTCCAACTGGGCTATTTACCAATCCCCATCAAGAGGATTAAATAATTAGCACCGCAAACCCTCTTGATCCCCCTGCATAAAAAGCGACCAAGCGTAAGCAGCTCTTGCACTTGTCCTTACTTATGTGTAATTGAGCTTCAAATGAAACATTCACCATGGTCACTTAATTACAAATCTTATTATAACTACCAAGTATTTGGTTGCTTAATCATGAGTGAAAACAAGAGCTAATTCCAGTTTGATATTCCAAGTTTGAGAGCCATCTGAGTAAGTGGCAAGAAGATCAGCAGCTGGCTTACAGCATCTTCCCAATTAATGCAGATGCTCATTTCATGCATTGTTTAATATTCAGTTTTGCTTAAGAATGCTGATGTTTGTCACCTACCCGCAAGAAATATTACAGGTCAACCAGAGGAAGACAGGAAGCAGCAAGAAACACAGAAGGAGACTTAAAAGCACTCAGTGATTTTAAGATGTGAATGGAAGTCCAGAGGTCTTCCATGTGTTTATGTACAAGTACTACAAAACATACAACTGCTTTTATTGAGAAATTCCTAGCTTTCTGCTATATAATCTAGTTATTTAGAAAAAGAAAAGAGGGGTTAATTTCTTTAGATTTTTACACAAATTATTACACACAGGATTATAAATAAAAATGAGACAACTAAAGACTGGTTTTGTACAGTTTTCTACAATTGCTGTTTGCACAAAATCTGACAGCCTGGTTATCCTAGCACATGACAATGCTTACTCCATGAACATTAATACACAAAATCTATTTTGACTGCAGCTTTTCACTGCCATGATCCTTCCAGAGGCAAGAGGATCTTTGACAGAGACTGGCCAACTCAGTGAGCAGCCTTTAAACTGAAGGACTCGGGGTGTGAGGTCCAAAGTGGCAATGCTCACTACCATCACATCCAGCCAGGGAATAAGCCAGGCCAAAAAGAGCATGACAAATGTTGCTTAGCTGCCTCCCAAGATGAAATCCGAAGGCAAACCACCTTAAGGGTGTCTATGGCTGTGGTGGATCCTCCTGCACTCCTTCTGCAAGATCAATTACCTCTCTGCAATGCCTGTATGTCAACACACACAGCACGGGGAAGAACCAGGCAGATTTAGAGATCTGTGTGCCCGATCTCACTGCAGTTACAGAGGCATGGTGGGACAGCTCGCACGACTGGAATGCTCTCATGGATGGCTACATCCTTTTTACTGAAGACAGGCCAGCAAGGGGAGGTTGTGGAACTGCTCTTTATGTGAGAGAGCAACTGGGATGTGTTGAGCTCTACCTAAGAGTGGACGAAGAATGAGTTGAGAGCTTATGGATAAGAATTCAGCGGCAACACGGGTGACGCTGCTGTAGGTGTTTGCTACAGGCCACCCCATCAGGAAGAGGAAGTCAGTGAGGAATTCTACAGTCAGCTGGAAGGAGCCTCATAGTCACAGGCCCTGGTGCGTGTGGGGAACTTCAGCCACCCTGATCTCTGCTCGAAAAACAACTCATCTGGGCACACAGGAGTCCAGGAGGTTCCTGCAGAGCACTGATGTTTTGACACAGGAAGTGGAGGAGCCATCGAGAAGAGGTGTGCTGCTGGACCTTGTACTGGCAAACAAGGAAGGACTAGTTTGGGATACGAAGACTGGGGGCAGCCTTGCCTCCAGTGACCATGAGATGGTGGGGTTCAAGATCCTGAGTGAAGGAAGCAGGGCAATAAGCAGAATTACAGCCTGGGCTCCAGGAGAGCTAACTTTGGCATTCTCAGGGCCACAGGAATCTGGAGGAAGAATCCCGTGGGTTAGGGCTCTAGAAGGTAGGAAGGTCCAAGAGAGCTGGTTAATACTCAAGAATCACTTCCTTCAACCTCAAGATTGCTTGATTTCTTATTCATAGGGATGCACCAAAGGGGGCATGAATAAGAAATCAAACAAAGGGGGCAGGAGACCCGCATGAATAAGCAAGGAGCTTCTGGCAAAACTCAATCAAAAAGACGAAACACTATGGAACATGGAAAAGGGGACAAGCCACTTGGGAGGAACACAGGAACATTGTTAAGAGTATGCAGGGAAGTGACAAGAAAAGCTAAGGTCCAATTAGTATTAAATCTGGCAATGGATGTCAAGGACATCAAGAAGGGCTTCTTCAAGTACATCAGTAGCAAAAGGAAGACCAGGGAAAATTTGGGCCCACTGTGGGAATGAGGAGGGTGCCCTGGCAACAGAGGATATCCAGGACACTGAGATACTGAATGCCTTTTTTGCTTCAGTCTTTACTGCTCAGGTCAGCTTTCCGGAATCCCAAACCATGGAGGCAAGAGAGAAAGTCTGGACACAAGATGACTTTCCCTTGGTTGAGGAGGATCAAGTTAGAGACCAGGGAAACCTGACACCCACAAATCCATGGGCTCCAACGGGATGCACCCACAAGTGCTGAGAGATGTTATTGCTAAGCCACCCTCCATCATCTTTGACAGATGATGGAGAACAGGAGAGGTGTCCAAGGACTGGAGGAAAGCCAATGCCCCTTCACCCTGCCCTGAAGAGGCTGTATCTGGAGTACTCTGTCCAGAGCTAGTGCTGCTCAGAAAAGCTGTCCGGTCTCCTTCTCTGGAGATGTTAAAAACCCACCTGAACATGATCCTGTGCAACTTGCTCCAGGTGAACCTGCTTTAGCAGGGGTTTGGACTATGATCTTCAGAAGTCCCTTCCAATCCCAACCATTCTGTGATACTGAGATTCTGTGACTCCTTACAGTCTTGTTTTCTCTGCAGGCATTTAAAATGCACTAGATGGAAATATAGTGTAAGGCAGGGCACCACAAAGCTAGACCGTCAGTCCTGTTTACACAGAAAGTCAAATTCCCAGATCATACTCTCAAAGAAATGTCACAAGCTTCACACTTCCACTTTTCACACAGACTTTCGCACTACTCAGAGCTATGAAGTATTCAAGTTGCTGTAGTTATACCAGTTATTTTAACATACTGCTTTCATATTTATCTCTATGCCTTTACCTTGGTTGTTGTGTCTGTATCACACTCCTTCATGCTAACAGGGGATGACAGAGCACTTCAAATCTGTCAGTATTTGACAGCTAGCCTTGATTATTTGTATCAACTTTTCATCTGTCTTGGGACACATCCATTTGAGCAGAGGCTTGTCATCATCTCCAAAACTACACACAATGACCGAAGTTCACAGTCACTATGCCTCTGGTACATACCGTAAGCCTTATCACAGCCACTCCACACTTCCCAAAGTAGCAGATATAGATTTGACGCACTAAAGACTACAAGTTCAGCTCTTATACTTCTGAACTATGTTACAATCATAAGGTAAAATCCTAATATGGGAAAAAGTGATTTCCATGCTGGAGTTCCCCTTTCTGGATTTTTTGGATTTTTTTTTTAAGTGCCAGGTTGCTACATCACTTACTTGCAAATAAGCAGGTAATGAATACTTATCTTCTCCAAAATGTACTGAGCTTTGATACAACGCCACTTTCCAGCTATCTAGCTCACACTACTATAAGCTGTTCACTAGCAAGACAGAACACAACTTATCAGACACCAGGAACGGGAACTTCTCAAAGCTAAAAGTGCACCTGGCTAGCAGCTACAGACTGCAGCAGATGAGATGCCTTCACCTTTACGCATGATGGGGCAGTCCAAACACTTGTTGCAGGTATGCAATGCTGGATCTTAATCCCAGGAATCTTGAAAGCATCTCTTGAAAATATCACCCTGCCCCTCAACTTCTGCAGAATTACCCTTAGTCAACACCAGGCTTTAAGTGATGATTTAAGAATAATTTTCTGGGGCTACTGACACATTAAACAATTCAAAGTCAGTATTCCTTACTGATGGGTAGGATTAGTCCTGCCTAGGACTTGGCCCACTTCTGTATTTCTAGATCTCAACTGGTTTAGACAATCCCTTCTAAATTGGGCAGACATTTCTTTTTAACAAAACACTGCATCTCCTTCTTCAGTGCACTGATCTCTCTGCTTGTTGAACTGAAATCCTAGTATTTAAAAGGATAGGAGCCAGAGTTACTTTGTGCCCTTTGTTCCTGTACATGAAAGCCATTCATTAGACTGACCCTGCTGAGTGGTTAAATACAAGCAAAATGTCTTCAGCTGTAATAACTGTACTATCATAATAAGCACTTATTAAACAGCTTATAGAGATTGCAAAACTCATTGTCTCTACAAGCCCTTTTTTCTCTGTCTTTTCAAGTGGCCACTAAATCTGGTTACTTATTCTTAACAGTGGGGAAGGCATGATTTTGACTGCTCTCACCACAAACTGTAACACAAGGTGAGGACACACATCTAAATTCAGACTGTCACCAGAACGATTTGTTAGTAACAACCATTTAGTAATAAATCTTGCCTTTGCCTCCATTATAATTTTGGGACTTACAAAGGGAAAAGCATGGGCACATAATGTGCCTTAGTATATCAACTTGTGAGTTGCCTGTAGAGCAGACTCCAAGCATGCTCTTGATTGATAGAAAACTCCATGAATTACTTTTTTTTAAAATAAAAACAGCAAACAGCAACAAAATTGAAGGCCTTCTTCTAAAATATACCCTACATCAAAGAGGGCAGGACAAGGCAGTCTGACAGTCCTCATGTGAGGCTTGCAGGCATATGACATGGTTTTGAAGCTGTGGCAGTCCCCACTCAATCCACCTCCTTCCTATTGCAGCCCATGCCAGGCAGCATAGGAGTTCTTGCACTCAATAGTTTCTGCAATGACAGACCAACTTCCTCAGACACATCTTTGGTTTCAGTGGGAATTTTTCTTTTTTAAATACTTTCCAGCCCTCAGATGCTGTGAAGCTTTGAATACAGGCAGTTCTTAAGAAACTACCTTTTTTGTAGAAACTGGATGCAATTAAGTCAGTCAAAATTCACCTGAAGAAAACCTAGCTAATCTGTCTTTGTTCTCTGAGAGTTTCAGTTTCACAAATGAAAGGTTTTAGAGCACAGGAAAACATTCTTCACATAATCTAGGAAACCCAGGCTGCTAATTGCAGAGCGTGGGTTTCATGTGGCATTCCTGTGAAAAGACTCTTTCTCTCTCCTCCATGGCCGTGTGTAACCGATAATTCCAAACCCTTGGCATCGCCGCTGCTCAGCGTCGGGAGCTCAACACCTGTTGCAAGTGAACACCAGAGGGAGCAGTACACATTTGTCTGGTAGGAAGGCTTTATACCTGAGACAGAAGCAAACGAGGAAAATAAGGTACAGCAAACCTCGGGGGAACTTAAAAACTGTTATTGTGGGCTGTAATTTCAGCCTAGAATACACTGCTAATCTAGCTTAAATCCCCACCAGAGCAGAGACAATGAAGAGGTAGAGCAAGTATGCAGATACAAACACTTTGAATGATGAAAGCTCAGTTGTGCCACATCTCCCACACCATCACTCCACACCCTGATGACACCAGATTTATAAAATCTTCTGAGACAATAAAGCATTTATACAAAACCCCGTGTGCTTTTAGATAGATTAAACAGAAATGCAAACATATCCAACATGGAAAAGATAGACACAGAATGGAATGTGACAAAATAGGTCATGTTTATTATATATAAACACACAGTTCCAACTCTCCAGGGTAAAAGCAAGAACATAGTTAAGAGACACACAAGAGAAGATGAAATCAAAGATTAATATGCCAACATATCACCAATGAACAAGTAGTTACAGAACTATCTCAAATATCATTCTACTAACCTGACAAAGACAGTTAAAAATGCTTGCAAAACCAGCAACAGAAGCATGGTCACAACTGTAACCAGGAAATATTCCCACCACACACCTTCATCCTTGCACTACAGCATGCAGCCTACCAGGTGCAGGAGCTCCTAGGGTATTTGTCACCATGAGCCTGGCTTCAGCCAGAGTTCCAAGGGCTTCAATTCCCTGACACAGAAATAGAAATGCTCTTGCTGGATCTGCTAGACACCTGGATTAAACTGATTTCTCAGATTGCCCAAATACGAGTCACAGCGCTCAGGACCATGAGACTTAGCCTGCTGCTGTGAGGCTGCAGAAAAGCTTGGCTCACCACACCGTGCTGAGTGCAACCCAGGACTGCAGGCATTATAAAACCTTCAGTTCTGATTGCACTGGGTTCCCTGCAAGCACATGTGTCTCAGGCAAAGAGACAAAACCAACCTTTAGTGGAAGCCTGCTTGGCAGGTGGCTTCAGTACCTGTCTGGGGAATCCTAATTATAATGGACCATTTTCATGCAGCACTTCATTTAATAAAGACATTCTCCTCCATGGAGGAGACTTGCTCTGTCTGAAGGACGATCAGAGCAAGGTTTGATGACGATGGATTGCTGGTGATGAAATGAGCTTTTTATTACCATCGTTCCAGATGTTCCTATGGGCCAGCTCTTTCCAGCCAGTGCAGGAGTGTGTTGGCAGCACATTCTTACAAGCCTGGATGATGCCCTCTTGCTCAGACATCTACATAACCCAGTCACAGCTTTGAGCATTTACTCAGAAACCCGCTTTACCTTTATGTTTGTGTTGAATGAGCAACAGTGATGACTGCAAACAGAGAGAGAGAAGTTTCTAACACGAGAACGCACTGCCCCAAGGCTATCCTGGCATACAGTTTTTTTCTAGCCCACAGCCTACACTCTTTAGCCCTTGGATTAACACAGCTAGTCATTGTATTCACTGTGTGCCACTACTTGCTCATAGCTGAACATACAAATTTGGCATCTCTCAGAAGAGCGTCAAAGGAAAATCTAGACTCCTGGGTATTTGGTATGTCTCTAATTCTGGCTGCTGTCATGCCAGGCACTTAGCGTGGATGATGTGCCATGCTCTGAATCCCCACCATCTGCTGCTTGTTAGCTGACAAAGGCAGCACATGCCATCTCCCCACTAGCTCCTGCTCATTAGTGACAAAAGCCATTCTGTGTTCACAGTGTTCTCTCTGTAATAATCTGATACAAAGATGTAAAAAGAGCAAAGGAAAGAGGAAACAGAGATGACAGAGTAAATTATGAGCTTAACTAAGAACATTGACGCAATCTTAAATCTCAAGAAGAGAATTCTTCCAACAGCGAGATGCAGGTCTTGGCCCCAAAGGAATAGGTCAGCAGGTAGGTGTAAAGGTCAGCACTAAAGAGAATACATTTACTTCAAGATGTTTTGAAACATGCAACACACATTTCTAGGCTCTTTCCATTCAGGTTCTCTGTTTTGTGAAATTTTGGATCGTCCATATCTGATAACAAAAAGAACTGAGTGCTGACAGCACACAGGTCCCAACCAGACAAGGGCAAGCATCAACACTGATATATATAATGCCTGGCATGCAACCAGAGGAGGATTTGGGATACGTGCAATCAACCCCTATAAGCTCCACAGGTAAGTACTGTTGGTAAAGATTCTGTTTTTGTTAAGAAGAGCCTCAGCTTCTATTATAAATCATCTACACAGGTGAAAAGCAGCAGCAATAGTAACTCTTCAAGGAAACCCGCATGACAGATACTGGACTACACAGGCTGAGGAGCAATGCAACCGTTGAGAACCGGAACAGACACGGAGGTTGAACTACAAAAGAGTTCTCCACTGGGAGATACACTGATGATAGCAGATTACTCAAACTACAGAGAACTGGAAGTACTCACAAAACATTCACATTGCTATGATAAATTAATCTTTTTCAAGCTCGATTAGAGGCTTGGAGGAAAAAGCAAAGAGAGGTTCCTCTTCAAGGAGTAATTCTTATTTACAACGAGAAGTCACTGTCTCAGCTTATTCCCTCCCTCCTATGCCTTTCCTCAACCCTCCTCCCCAGACAAAACCAGGTAGGATTTTTCTGTAATCACATCACCATGACAGAAGGCAAGAGTATGAGAAATGTTCTGTGCACTGAACAGCACACAGACAGCCGGCATGGGAAGTGTTGGACTGGACACAGGTAAGGGCACAGGGGAAGCATGGAAGATGATGGATGGTATGTCGGTATGTGGGTTCTGGCAAGTGTGGGAGGTGAAGAGAAAGCCCACAAGCCAAGCAACATGGTTAACAGAGATGGTCCTGCAAAAAAGGAGACAGAAAAGGGATAAAGTGTAGCGAGGGAAGAGGTAAGACACGAATGGACAATATGCAGGTAATTCTGCTTTGCATCTGATTTCCTCCTCACACCCAGGCTATCACTTTTTCACTTGCTGGCCACAAAAAATAAGAACCAGACCATGAGTTCCAAGTTTTCCTGTTTGAAGGGGGACAGACAGGCTGAGATGGTACAGGATGAAACTGATAAAATATTGTTGGATACCCACATTCAACCATAAGATAAATCAAAAGAGAAAGACTTTCCACATAACCACACACATGTGCATGACTACTTCCTCATGGGCATTCCAAACACAGCACACTCATCTTCACAGCAATACCAGTCTACCCTGTAACCAAGCTCCTATTCACAGACACTTTGAAGCCAGGTTAACATTTTTCAATGTGAAATAGTTACTCGATGAGGAATCACAGACAAATCAGCTTAAAGTACAGCTGTGAGTAGTAACACATTGGGAACTCAGCCATCTCATGCTGCTAATGCAACTCCTATGGCTTTGTCTTCACTAGGAACAGCTCAGCTACTGCAAAGCTAAGTCACAGCAGAAAACAAAGGACTCTAATTTTGCTGCAAGGTGAGTTTTAGAAAGTAGAGCCCTGTTCTGATGGAACGAAGGTAACACAGCCTAGCCTAAAATGATTAAAAAAAAAAATTTATACCCATAGGGCTGCTTTTCAATGCCTTATCTCTGAACTAGGCACAAATCTAAAACCAGGTTTGGTCTGTGTAAGCCCATCCAACCTTTGATTACTTTCTGATGCAAAAGACTGGTTGGTAACACTACAGATTTGGAGACTCAAATGAGAACTATCTCCATTTTCTTTTGGCTTATCTGACTTGTTAACAGCAGGCCAGCATAGGATTCAAATTGATTGCTCTCCCTGCAAGTCTCTTTTCTATGCTAATTTTACATTTGTGAGGGTGATCAGATAGCAGATAGATGTATGGCAAGAGGAAAGAACAGTCTAATTATCTCCATCAATTTGTGTAGGATCAAAAGGATGTTCATCCAGAAAACTGTCAGCCAATCAAGCTGGATAAAAGTATTTGAAAAAAACTAAACAGGAAGGACAATTCTGCAGAAACTTAAAATTCATAGTTGCAGCACAGCCTACATCAGTGAGGTTTATTTGAGTCTGTGGTGACAGGAACGGCTTTTATGAACTGCCATTTTACAGCTATTTATATTTTATTGTCAGTTACTATGTTTATTACTGTCTGTAATTCACAAGACCAAACTGATTTTGATAACGAAATTTTTGAACAGAGAGTCGCAAAGCATATTTTCCTCTTACTGATTCCTGGGTAAATACCCAGTCGAGCCTTCATTAAGAAAATCTTCATAAACATCATCTAATTGTATCAAGTGAAACGAAATCTATGCAAGGCAGATGATGACAACATTCTCAGAGACACAAAAACTCCTGGTGTATCTCCTGTAAATACAGAGAAGTGCCATCATTCAGCTTGTTTTAAGAAGTAGAAACAGCACACCAAAAGTCATGCCAGCAGTCTATTCAGGGGCCAAGTAATGAGGAACCTGAGTCACCAGCTGTTGTCATCAGGAACATCTCACTGAAAGGTACAGGTTGAACTTTGGATATTTTTATTCTTGCCAAAGCTCCCACCAATATGATTTCTGCTACGGTTTAAACAGATATGCATGACACTGATCAATCTTTATAACAAGCCAATTCTTTAATGTTAACATTTAAGTATGAAAAAGAAGAAAATTAACCTGGCCGCAGTGTTGCAACACAAGCCTGATGCCTTATAAAGCCTACAAAGCATTAGATGCTTCATACAGATACTTTTAATGCTTTAGAAAGTGAGCAAAGCTCAGTGCCTTAAAGCAGAACTATATACAGAGATTTCCACCGCACAGTTATTAAAGCCCCCTTATTTAAAAGGGATGGATAACTGGGGTTAAAGAAGAGTTATCAAGTTAAAAAAGCAAGAGCATTTAACAACACATGGTATTTCTAGTCAGGTAACTTGAAAGAAGCTACTCCTTTTTCCTTCTGCTCCATAAGCAAAGCTAATGTTGTCTTGGAAATGTCCTGGGAAAGGTAAGCTTCTTACAAATTCAGTTTAAGTGTAATGAAACCACTGTAAAGTACACACAAAAAGAAACCACACTGGCTAGATGAAAAGCAGTAACTTCTCAGAAATTTTTCAGTTGTTCTAGAATCACATGAAATTTGATTTTTTTCACTCTCAACTAGATTTCAAATCACAGCATTATGCTCCAGCATAATGTTGCCGTCTGGTTAATACATGTAGGCTAGAAATTTTCACACTAATCAGTGGCAGAGTAACATTAACTAAAGCTTACTTAATGCTAAGAAAAAGATGAAATCACAGGGGAGAACCAGATCAGACTTTTTTAGCTCTCTAAAACTAGAAGTTATGTAGGAAGGATTAAAAGGTGAAAACAATTAGCCAATTAATTTAGTCTGTTTTCTAGAAAGTTATTGTTAAAGTTCATAGAGTTAAGAATTGCATTTTGATAGGAGAGAACAAAAATTACAGGATACAGTCAACAGTTTTGAAATGAGAGAAACTAAGTTTGATGGTAGTGAAGGTCAACTTATAGCAGCAGACCAGTGTGCTGAAGCAACACATGCAGGATCCCCCAAAAAATCACCAAGCATCACTTTTACACCAGAAGAATAGTAAGTCAAGTCCATCTCAATTTATCCCTCTGTTCAGGTACCTGCTACCAAGTGCTGTATTAAAACTAGGTGTTGAAGAACACTACAAACCTGAAACAATATAGCCTGTGTGTTTCTTCTAACAAGATCTAAATTAAGAAAGCGGCAGCAGCTTTGTTCCTTACCTACCACACCCTACAGAACACAGTAGTAACAGTATCGGGATGTAAGGCAAGTTACAGTTACAGCAGTGGTCACTTACGGCATTCCTTCTCGTCACTGTCATCAAAGCAGTCTGGCAGTCCATCACACTGCCAGGCCCCTGGGATACAGCGTCCATTACTGCACATGAAGTTTCCAGGAATGTTGCATTCATTGGTGAAGTTATTCCCAGGCAACAGTTGGCTGTCTGCGACAAATGAAAGAGAGGTAAGTTTATTGAGGATTAACAAAGGCAGCATAAACTGCCACTGAGCAAGTTATTTATCAGTGGTTGAATTAAGGTGAATTGATCCTGACCCTGGTTATTTTGTCATTATCCTAATTTGAGCATGGTACTTGGTAGCACTTTCTTTTTCCTAAATTATCATTTTATCTGTTCTCCATTCTCACACTCCATTTTATAGATTTCCTCTTGCTGTTTTCTTTCTAGGAACATACATGCAGCCTCTATGTATACTCACGTCAAAGCAGTGTCTGTTTAAAAAAAAATTCTCTTCTTCACAGGGTCAGTCTAAACAGAAGTAGAACAGATGAGGCTCCATGAATTCAGCTCTATACTCTGTGCTTTTATCAGATTAGTACTTAGCTTGCAGAATATTTTGTTGTTGTTGTTAGCTAAAGGCTATGCACAAGGTAACACACTGACTAATTCACACTAGGTTTTCAATTAAGTTTTAAACACAATGCTGCTGATCAAAGTTAGAATTGAGCTTCTTGGTATCAATACAGTCCCCTGGCATAGATCTGTCCACAGGCTAGTAAAGTTGGCACACAGAGTCTGCCAAGTGGAGGAGGCTCAGCAGCAGGATACCACAGATCAAGAGAGCACTGAGAAAAGGAAACTTGGAGATTTGCCTTCAAGGTTAAACACAGCTCTAGTCAGTCATTTTAATCTACCATTTTCCTCACTTCGTGTTTTGTTTTTTGGAATACAGATATCACAGAAACACAAACTTCAGTGAAGGAAGATAATGACACCCAATGGCTTTAAATACGCATCAAAATGGCATGATCTGTCAGTGAGCTGGGGGGAATCTGCAAGACAAGGCAGAGAGTAAGAACATCCTTCCCCTTGACTTCCTGTCATATTCCAGACTAGTCCCTGGTAACATGCACTTGAGTAGGCAAAAAACCAAGAAGTACAAACCTTCCCAGGTAAGGATGGAGGTGTCACAAAAACATGTTCCCCCTGCCAGCCTGCACACCTTCATGGTTCAAAACCAGGAAGAACAAACTAAGCTGACACAAAGCTTAACAACTTACCTATCACTTATCTATTTTGAGGACAACCACATTATTTTTGGAACTCTGGGAAAGTGGCAGAGCTGTAGTCAGTTCCCTCCACTGCCCACCCCTACACCATCTTGCTTCCTGTTGCCCTGGGAGTCCAACTCTGTCCTCTCCCCAGGAAGGTCTGAACACCAAGGGTAAGGAAAAACCCTATAAACACAACATGGTGAGTGCCCCACTCTTCAGTGCTGTACAGGGCACAGAGCCGATCACAACTGCCAGGATAAGAAGTTTCAGGTAAGACCCTCTTCCCAGCTCATTCCAAAGAGGAATCTGCTTTGTACAGGCATCTTTGGAGAATCTACCAAAATAATCAGCTTTATAACATGATTAGTGTTTGAGGTTTTTCAGAAACCTCTGAACCAGCCAAATGCAGATGGTTCCCTTCCTTCCCCACAACGTTTCAAAATGCTCCATCAATGACACAGGCAAAACTGCTAAGTTTCACCTCACTATTTCAAAAGCCATGAGAAGAATGCTTCAGGGAGGTGGTTTCTTTAAGCCTATGTCTGCCCCAAACAATATATTTCCTTTCAAATGTTATTTCTTGCAAATGGCTGACTTTCCTGGGGATGTTTCAAGAATCTGCCAGCACAGAGCAGATGACTTAATGGAAATTTGCCCTGAGCTGTTAAAAGACGATGTAGTTCAGAAAAAAAGGTGGAAATAAGGTCTTCTGAGGCAGGTGGGCAATATGAGCCACTGCCCACACACCCAGAGCCAGCTGTAACTCTGCTGCCATAGCACCTTAAAGAAACAAAGTGACAGCCACCAAAACACACGCCCAGGCATGCAGCTGGCAATTGGACGTCTTTTAGCAGTTTCACTCCCTCCATCACTGCTCGTCCCATGCAGAAATAGTGGGTTTGCTCTCTACACTGTTACAGCCTACAGCACATTGGGACAAGCTCAGCTTCAGCCCAGTCACTGCTCCCAGCAGCTCCTGGGAAAATGCTACACTGAACTTTACCTCATGCCCGAGTCCCTAAATTTAAATCAGCAATGGCAACCGTTTGTCCTTGGCGACTCCTGCCATGAAACACTGAACAGACACGGTGCTGTCAATAGGCACCCCCAGGCTACCGCAGCCTTACAGCATCAGTGTTAACTGAGTTCTGCACTTCTGTGTTCAGCCAGCACGGGCTTTGTTGTTGTTTATGGTGGTTTCTTCCCCTTATGACAGTAATTGAACACATTCAGATCAGTCTTTGCATCACTGACGTGTACCAGGTAAGTAATGACCAAACAAAAATCTCCACATTCAAAGAGCTGCAGGGTGAAGCTGTCAGCATTTACACAACCTCCTATTAGCAAACAACTCCAAGTGCACTAACACCACCTCCATCTGCAACTGGAGAGAATCTACCACAGCATTACCAAATTACAGGGTGCCACTCTCAGATCAAGATAGGAAAGAGATATCCCGGTATTTTCTGCAATATAAAGGTTCTGTCAATATACCATGTTCTCAAGGTAGTTATAAAGCTTCTAAGAGCTTCAACAGCAGAATCTAACTCCCTTCTCCACAGTCCCCCTGAAAAGCAGCTTTCAGGTCAGTATGGTACCACTGGAAGATTACAAAACTGAAATGTCCTTGCTAAGAATAAATCTCTGATATAAAACAGAGCTTATGCAAGCTTGACAAGACAACTAGAAATTACTGAGGCTTTTGCTCTCTCAGAACCTAAGCCACCAGGCAGTACATTTAGGCGGCAACATCAAAAAGGTACCAATCTTATGACATCTCTGTCCACTGCTCTATGCTACCGTCTTGTCTGACATCATATCTACATCCCTCATTCAACCTGCTCCACTTCCACATGGCAGCAGCACCTATTCAAAATGAAAAGTCCTGCTGTGAACACTTAAGTGAGACTTCTGGACTCCGGCAAGTTGCTAGGTAAGAACCAACACCAGGTCTCACAGATACCTGCCCCAACTACAGAACTGTCTTCTCCCCACAAAGCATCATGGTGATCCTGAGAGAAAACAACAACTGGATGCATCTCAAGCACTGTAACACCTCCTGTGCACAATAACCAAAGCTCAGCACCTGTCAGATCTACTGCTGTTATCTTGCCTGAAAAGCTTTAGCCATGATCTCCACACTCCTCTAACGAAAAAATTTAGGCCAAGCTAAGTAATTTTAGAAATTTTTAAAGCTTCAAAAAGCAAAAAGCACAAACAAGAAACAACCTCCCTAAAAAAGCACTATCAAGTCCCTGTTCCTTTTAACAATTCCTTTAAATAAATGCCGTACTTTTATCCTATTAGATGAAAGCAACATTCCAGGAACAGGTATCAAATTTTATTTGCTACCCAGTAAGCTGTTTCCTTTGTCATTACAGTAAGTTCATCCTCACTATTCTTTCAAAGCAAGGATGTATTACTAACCCTTTCACCAAACAAAAAGATAGTGGCAGATCAAGACACTTGTGGACAGCCCTACCCAAGCTTTGCTGTGGAATGGGAACACAGGAACTCTGACTCAATCCAGTTTCAAAGCAACCAATATTTGTCTTAAAGTACGACCTTCATCAGCTCCTAAGAGAGTTGCATGTTACAGAGAGCAATTTGAGAGTCACAGCCAATGCATCTAGAAACTTGTTTCTTGCATTACTCCATGCCCAAAAAATCCATTGGTGGATTACAAAACTGTCAGAACAATGGCACATGTGGAATTGTTTTAAACGGCATTACTCCTTCTGCTTCCCTCAAACTTTGCAAAGCTCTCCTAAAGGATTTTAAAAAAGACCCCAAAGAAATCTTCAGTGCAGTCCTCACCTCCCAGCCCTCAGGAATGCAATGTTCCTGCCCACTCAGCACACAGCCCAATGCAAGACTGTGCAGATGAGGAGGGGCAGTGTTACAGACACCCTCAAGACAGACACGGAATGGACCAAACTAGATCACCGTGTCTGTTTCTCTAAAACGGTCCATAAAGATGTCAGGTTTTGCGTAGCCAACTTGCTGCACTGTTGGCAGGGGCAGAAATCCCTTCAATCTGGCAGAGCTGGCATTCCAATAGTTGACATATTTACCCTGAAGCCTCTTTGACTAATTTTGAATTCAGCCCAAATAGGAGCTACACGGATGTGTTCAGTTAAATCAAGGAGGAAGGAAAGAAGGGGAAAATAGTCCATTTTCACTGCAACATATTGCTCACTTTAAGCAGCATACCATCTGGGCTGAATTTAAAAAAAAAGGGACTCATGTTTCACTCTGAAGGGGACTGAGTAAGGAAAATCAATCTGTTTTAGCAGCCACTTCCAAAAATGTTGGTATCTAAATATTTAATATTCCCCAAAAAAGAATCAGGGAAAAATAAATTAAAGGACAAGTCACACTGAGCAAGCACTTCACACTGTATTAAGAAAGCAAGTCAAGGACATCCTTCACAAAACCACCCCTACCTGAAAGCACTTCAGAGAATTGTGCACATTACAGAACAGATCATTACTGGTAACACAGCTCTATAATCAGTAAGAACAGACAATCATCCTCGCCAAGGAGGCTTTGAGGAAGAAATACAAGACACTTATGTGTTGAACACCCTCACGAACAATGGTGCAACTTCAGCCTCTTGACAAAAAGGATCTATCACCAAGGATGAAGTAGGAACTCTTCACTGCCAAACCTTTGGCATGTCTTTTGTGGGAATCATGGACTCTTCACTGGATAGTTTCAATGGATCGCTGATTAAGGCTTTTCGTATGTGAAGAGAAGTATTTTGATCAGGCTAATATGTAGCTGTGAGGCTGAAGGGTTACTAATGATACTTTCCTGTCACACCATGCACACATTTCACTCCATATTCATCTTTAATTTCTGCTTAAACCCTAGCCAGGTGTAAGTCCACACCAGGTTTGATTCAAGCACATCAGAAATCTGTTTTACCTCTACTGAAATCCACAACATGTTATGAAAACAAAAGGAGAGAGACTACAGCAAGTCAATAGCTGGAATTCGCAGCAAGATGGCATCAAAAAGATATACCTTCAATACCTGCCAATATTTGAACACCAGCAAAACACATTACAACTAAGGAAAAGCAAGCAATATTAGCAAACATGAACAAACACTTTTTGATCTTCCTCAATCATCTTAAAAGACTGCAAATAAACAGTGTCAAGTGACTGATAGGTGATTACAAGATTTGATCCATCAGAGAATGCAAAACTACTTCCAAATGCTTACACTCAGGTCCAGTTGCTTCTGTAAATTTAGCCCCTCGGGACAGACGTTTCTTTCCATACTTCTTTACATCGACATGAAGCATCTGACTCACTGCATGTCTACTTTACAGAGATCTACTAATGCCGGTGGATGCGCTCAGAAGAAGAACTCAAAAGCTGAGCATAAAGAAACCGCTTTGCCCATAAACTTCAGTTCAACACGTGCAAGCACAAACTTCACTGGCAGTAGAAGTATGTTGTCAGCAAGATAACACCAGTGGAATTAAGGCAGACTTGGCTTAACGCTCACTGCACTGAAATAGAAGGCAGAGACAATTTGTGCTTATGGGAGAACATCAAAGTCAGGACTCCCGCAGCCACCCAAAGAGACTGGAACAAACTTGCTCAACCTCTTTACCACACTTCACCCCTCGTTAAAATGAAAACAAGGCACTTGTTTTTAAGAGGAAGGTGCCCATACTGAATGCAAGCACATAGGGCATAAAAAGATTGCCCATTAACAGCACCAAAAAAAGGAAATATAAAAGGAAAATACACCAACGAGGATGAAGTTAACTTTCCATCTACCTAAACACCTTTGGTATTACCCAAAACAGTTGTTTGCAGCTGAATGTTCGTAAATGTATCATGTAAATCACCGTAAGTGCCAGTCTTCAGTTTGATTTGCTTTCCTATGCACTGCTGCAAAGGTCATTGCCAGAACAGAAGAAAAGCATGCCAGTGCACATTCAGGCTGGCTTTGGGAACCAAAGAATAAGACAAGCTCTCTCTTGCTCTGCAGTGAAGCCTCTGACAACACCTAAAGCCCTCTGCCACAAGTAAAGGACACCTGCCACTGATTATCTGACAACTTAAATCCCCTTGAACAGTTTTAATCCCTATCCTCCCCTATCCTCATTTAAACTGCCTGATGATTACAGTGCTTATGCTATATTAGAAGTTGAGGGTTATTTGCAAAGGCAGATTTGACAGTCCCACTGCAATACAAGTGGTCAAAAATGTTTTTTCACTGCAACAGTAGGCAAATTAGTGATTATTCAAGGAACTGCTCACTGATCAGGTTCGACTTCCCCTCCTTCAGTTTTCCAAGCATGATCTATGAGATGTGATATATTTGGTATCCAGCATTTACAAGATTTAAAATGGATCAGTCCTAGCCAAAAGATCAGAAACTCCTATGCTTACTTCAGATTAAACACTAAATATCACTGACACAAGTCAAAGACAATGGCAAAATACTTGCAGAGCACTAAAAAGGATAGTTTATTTCAACTTAGACAGAAAAACCTACTGTGGCAGGGAATGCTATCCAATGCCCATCATTCACCCATTAATTCATCACTGCAAAAGCTGCCTTTACCTGGAGATCAATTAACACAGCATGATCCCCACCATAAATAATACAATATACATAGAACAGAGTATCTTCTAAATATCTTGCAGTGTTAGTTGAAGCAACTGGCACATTCCCTGTAGTAGGTGGCTGCATTTCAGCACTTAGCCACGCAAGCGCCTTAATTAAATATAATCTTCTGAATCATTCCCTAATAAACAACCATTTGCTTTTTCCTTGCAACAACATGTGGAGGAAGTGAGCTGAGGTTAACAGGCTTACTTTAATCCTGCAGCCTCCGTGGCTGGATTCTATATTTGGGGGACTGAGCATTTCACTAAAGCTTCCGCATTTGCTTGTCTCAGCAGCAGTGCAGCTGCTTGAGTACACACCAAAAACACATCCCCCAGGTCTGCGGGCTCTTGGCACAGTTAGCAAGGTGGAAGGAAAAGGCTATGGGCCATTAACAGTGCAGAGTGAACACAGCTCCAAACGACTACAGCTTTAAACAGAAAAAGGAAGTAGAAGAGAGGAGGAAAGAATAGTTTAGATTACTGAACTGGGTGCACCTCGAAAGAGAAGCATTCCCCAGCAAGAAGGTCAAATGCAGATCATATGCTGTTCTTATCCACGCTAAAGCTACTCAGGTCGCTTCCTTAAAGAAGCAGCAGAGACAAAGACAACCTATTTTTAATACCTTTGAAGGATACTAACTGTATGAAGTTTAACAAGGGCAAGTGCTGGATTCTGCACCTGGGACAGGTCAATCCTGGTTGGGTGCATAGATTAGGAAATGAGAGGCTGTAGAGCAGTGCTGTGGAAAAGGACCTGGGGGTCCTGGTTGATGGCAAGCTGAATATGAGCCAGCAGTGTCCTGGCAGCCAGGAGGGCCAACCCTGTCCTGGAGAGCACCAGGCACAGCACTGCCAGCCAGGCAAGGGAGGGGATTGTCCCGCTCTGCTCTGGGGCAGCCTCACCTTGAGTGCTGGGGGCAGTGTTGGACATCACAATATAAAAATGATATGAAGCCATTAGAGAGTGCCCAAAGGAGGACCACAAGGATGATGAAGGATCTGGAGGGGAAGCCGTGTGAGGAGCAGCTGAGGTCACTTGGTCTGTTCAGCCTGGAGAAGAGGAGACTGAAGGGAGCCCTCACTGCAGTTACAACTTCCTCGTGAGGGGAAGAGGAGGGACAGGCACTGATTTCTTCTCTCTGGTGACCAGTGACAGGACCTGAGGGAATGGCCTGAAGTGGTGTCAGGGGAGGTTTAGGTTGGATATTAGAAACAAGATTCTTCACCCAGAGGGTGGTTGGGCACTGGAACAGGCTCCCCAAGGAAGTGGTCACAGCATCAGCCTGACAGAGTTCAAGAAGTGTTTGGACAATGCTCTCAGGCACATGGTGTGATTCTTGGAGTGTCTTGGGCATGACCAGGAGCTGGACTTGATGATCCTGATGGGCTCCTTCCAGCTCGGGATATTCTATGATTGATGTTGATACACGTTGCTGTAACACCACCCTGAGGAAAACATTATTTTTGTCTTCATAAAAAGAAAAGACTACAGGATTTATGCACCATAATGCAGAAGACCTACAACAGATCTTGGGACAGAATTCAGATATCATTATTCCTGTCTTTCATTTAGCAGTACACTTATAATTACTTGCCATCAGGAGTCAAACAGGAATGCTTGTATCAAACAGCTGTACTTAGGAGAAATTAAATGGGGAGTAGGGGTAAACAAGGAGATAACAATTGCATGTGATCCACCACACTACTCCAATTTCCCAAAAACCAGGCCAAGCTGACATTCTGCCTGGAAAATACTGAGATCATGCCTGAACTGTGACAGCAGCAAGACTGAGTCTGATTCATTCAGCATCAAATTGAAAGGAATAACAAACAGCAACAGAAGTGATGAAAAAAACCCTTCTGTTTAACAAGAAGCACTATGGGTATTTTTTTTGTTTTTTTCTGACAATTGGGAGGGGGTGGGTTTAAATTTCCTCACATGATATTCCATGTCAATAAAAAACCTTCCTTCCACAATTAAGTTTAAGGTTTCCAATCACAGAATCAGAACATTTACTTTCAAAGATCAAAGGTATTTAATTGCCCTCTGAGACTTATTTCTGCAAGGACTTTTTTTTGCACTGTGCAGATGCCAAGAGGTCATAAAAGACTGCTTTTAACCACATTTTCTTGCTTAAAAACATGTATTGAATTACCTGCACTTTGGGGCCTTCAGAGCTGCACAAAATCTGGGATGTTCAGCCTTTCTAGCTGGACGAATTTGTCCAGGCCTTACACATGATGTAAGAAAAATCCCACAGTTGTTCTGTCTGGAGAAAACAACTGAATTCACTTTTACGTTTTTTCCCCACATGCAAGTGGTACCTCAACCTGCTCTGTTGTGTCACATGACAATCACTTAAAGCACTGCTCCAATGAGAAGTAATCACAAGGACTGGCAGCAGTTAACTGTGATGATGTAAAAGTCAGTGTTAATTTTCTGAAAAAAATAATTCTATAATGTCCGTTGTTCTAGGAGCATTTCACTATGGCACTGGTTAAAGTATGCTGTAACTTAAAAGTACAAAAAACACTGAAGTCCTTTGGAGTTGGTAGCTGATGCTGGACACGCTACCCTTCCTTACATCCCAGCATACCAAAACAATGTCCAATTATGCAGCAGTACAAAAACATAGAAGGGAGTACCTCAAAAAGGCAGAATACCTCAACAGGATGCTAAGAAGGTATCATCTTGCCCCTTCTCCAATGAGCAGTCACTCAGCACTTTTAAGAATATTTAGTATTTCTGCAGTCTTATGTCCCACCACACAGGATAGATAGAGAATCAGCCTTTGCAAGTGAATGCAGTTTAAGCAAGAGCTACATGTTACAGAAAAAAAACCCCAAAGAAATTATAAATAAATTGTTGACTGGTAGGCAAAAGAATGTGTCACCCAGTAAGAAAAAATCCCCAACCATACAAAATGACAACCTCTGCACCTCCAAAGACCACAGAGTCCAAATCCATGCAATGATGACACTGGAATGGTATCACTGGTCAGGGCAAAAGCACTATGTCCAGCTAAGTGCTGCTTTCTGTACATAGCTGTGATTAGCTAAAGGTGCATGTCCTCAACAGCTTAAGCTGATCTAAATCAGAACAAACAGCCCAATCTTTCTTCAACTCTGGCTATAAATTTCTGTCTTCCTCTAACCATCCAGCTGCATAAACTCCACCACAGGTAAGCAGCAAGCTTCAAAAAAAGTTAACTTAAGTGCTTGTAGTTCTCAGTGCTACCTGAATCAACCCACCACAAAGTTTCAAGAGCATTTGTCATCACAGAAGAGAGAAAAAGGAACATACATGCCTTCCCAATTAAGAACAAGACAAGGACTGTAGCCTTCTCTCAGGCTAAACCAGATTACCTAAAGCCAACACTCCCGCCATTTTCAACTGCAACAGACATCACTTAGTCTCATAAAGTCGCTTAACTACTATGCCACGATTGCTTCTTTAAGCAGCAAAGTTTTCAAGAGCACTAATTTGTCCTGGTAGCTGTAAATCAAAGTCTTCCCTAGTAAGGAAAGCCGCATGTCAAAACCAGACATGCCATGCTGTGTCCCAGCAAACATGTAAATCTGAAGGCTGGTTTCCCACACTGACATCTTACCAGAGTTGAAGAAACTTTCCTGTCTGACCACCCACAAGCCACTCTGGCAGTCACACTCCTACCACCAGATACTTTCACTGCTCGGACTGAAGTCCCTTCAGAGTAGGCAGCTTCAGTGACCCCACAGATCCCCCTCTTGGCTCCCTGCACACCCCACACTTACACAATCAGACAAGGTTTCCTCACTGGATTGACCCTGGTTTCTCACAGCAGAATCCCAAATCTCTAGTTCCTTTAAGTAATTTAATCATAGTGCATAACACAAAACCAGCTTGAGCTGGTGCCTCTGGGGAAGGGACCCTGAACAAAGAAGCCCCTGGCCTTTAATACCCTCCCCTCTGTGTCCCTGATAGTCTGGGGTCTTCCTGCTCTGTTCAAGTGTCCGGTCACCTGGCTGGTGCCACAGATCCCTGTGCCTTTGCTGTGCAAAGAGTGAGAACCAGGTCACAGCCCCTTTTCTGAGGCTCCCACCATTTTCCCCACCCGGGGCACAACCTGCAGCTCACACTGCAGCTGCACACCCAGTACCTGCTCTAAGTGTATCCCTCAACACTGATGAATGACCATTTCACAGGTGTGCTAGTGACAAAATGTGCAAGGCTCTGAAAACAAACTCACTGTGTAATAATGGTGGTTTAGAAAGCAAACCAAGATGAAGTTATGGTAATATCTTCCTGATGATAGCGATGGCAGACGGACTTTCCCATCTGGAGAGTCTGCATTTAGGATCTGACAGCACATCAGGAGGGGAAGGTAAGCTGTGGTACTGGTAACAAGGGAAGAACTTGGGCTCTGTAACTACATGAGAAGGTCACACCTTGAAAAGAGCCTCAAAGGCACAGCTGCATGTGAGGCTCCACAGAGGAACCAAGTCCAAGAAAGGCCAGGATGCAGGACAGAGAAACAAAACAAAACATCAACAATGTCCTTAACAATAAAGAAAAAAACTCATAACCTCTCACTCAACAACACTGAGCTAATTTCCAAGTGTGAGGAGACTGATGACAGATAACTATGATTTTAATCTAGACAAGAGACAGATCTGCAGACTTCCCTACCCTAGGAAGGCAACTCAGCTCCTGCTTTGAAATCTTGCCCTAAGAACAGAAAACATGGAGACCAGAAACCTCTCTCCTGAGGCTCCTAAAAATATCTGGAGGAGGAAGAAGAATGTTTTTCCAAATACATTGAAACAACAGTTGAAAGTAGGAGAACAATTACCAGAAGACAATCAGAGTCAAGGAAAGGCAATGTTTAAGAAAAGAGAAGTGACTGTACTAGATGCTAGTGATAGTACATGGACAGTGAAGATGGAATAGTATTCCTAAACAGAAGCATCTCCTGGAAATAGATCCTAACTTCTTCAAATATATGCAAATCCAACAAAGAGGTAAGACTAAGACTGAAAACAGGGCATACATGAAGACGTTATGAGTTGGGTGACAAAACATGGTGCAAAGCGAACATAGAACATCCCTGAATCTTCAGGGGAACAGCAACTCATTTCTCACCAGATGCATAATGCAGAACTGGACTCTGTTAGAAAAACACCATTTCAACAAAACAAGCCAAAACAGAATCCTTGATTTCAGAGTTTCAGAGGATCACCAGGCTGAGTTATAACCAGCTGATTTTCATCCACCGTGTATATAAATATATATATATATATATATGAAAAAATGACATGGGGCAGTCACAGCAAGAACCTTTAGACTGTCCAGGATCTCTGACCACTCTCACAGTGTTTTGGAGATCACTGCTAACATACTGGTCTAATTCAACAGTGACACACTGCAGGACACAAGCCTGCCTCTTCAAATGTCATGCCCTAGGTCTATTCAAAAAGATTTTGCTGTTACTTTAGAGTTGAGAGGTTTCTTTTTATACAAGACTGTGTATTTGTCCTTTTCCTGTTGCTCTGGCCACATGTCCTCCACTAGGTAAGCCTCCAAAGAGAGGTAATTGGGGGCAGAAGATGGGGCTCAGGAATGACAGATGTACACAAGTAGTGGTTATTTATCTGAAGTTCAAAATTTCCCATAAGCACTACCAGAGACCTAGAAAATAATCACTTCAAGTGAAAAATAACAGCTTTTATAACCACTTACTTAAAGTGTGATTTTCTCCTATTCAAGCTGAGCTCTTTGATGTGCTTTATACAGCAATAATAAAAATTTATACAGAAGATAAAGTTACTCAGTGTTTGCTGCATGGATTAGACTGCTGCTGCTTTCTGTAAGGAAATCAAAACCAAAAAAATAAATGTCATTTGCATTTTGTCAATAGGAAACATGCTGTTAGGCAGATATATGGGATGGATTATACTGAAGTGAGGGGCTCATTCTTTTCACTGCAGTTTAGTTTCACCTTATCTCTTTCACTTATTCATTGTACCAGAAGCCATAGCCAAGAGCAATGATGCTGTTCCCTTGAAGAGGAATGTACAGAGTGCCTCCACACTGACAGGACATTAATGCAGGGGGCACAGTGGGGCTGTGCAATCCTTGTGCAAGGCACTGGTGACCGACTCCTTCCAGCAAATACAGCCATAGCAAGATACCATTCCACACACCACATATACCAAACTGCTTTCGAGCTAGCAGTAAAATCAGGGGTTTGGCTGCAATATAGGTAACTTGGACTTTGGCTTTTTCAACAGTTGCTGCATTTAACAGTACAGCAAAAAGTGAAGAATACTGGAATGAAGATAGACAGAGGAAGATTTACCAAAAAGCAGAAAAGCTTTTCACATGTGCATGAGAAAAATAAAAACTTTCCCCAGGAGCAGCGGATGCAACTGTGGTCAATGTCTTTGGAAAGGGCCACAAAACAAACAGTCCAAGATTTAGTCTCTGTGGTGTACCAGCTTTCTTCCTTTTCCTGCTTTTCACTTCCTGCCAGTTCTGCTTCCTTTATTTCCTAAAATCCTCTGAATACTTAAAAAAAAAGTATTATCTGCTTTTTAGAAATCTATCCTGCTCTCAAAAGAGAAAAATATGTTATGCACCCTACTCAAAGTGCCCATGAGACAAAATGTCTCAAAGAGAAGCTTCCCAGTATGCTCTAGTTAAGAAAGACTAAGCATTTACACACTTCAGCCCCTAATCCAAATATTTTGGGTGTCTCACTTGAGCCCTCTTACAGCTTTCAAACCTGGATGTGTTTCATTCAGATGCGTCAATCCCAGGGACAAACTCAGCTAAAAAACATTAACACATTTCCGGTTAACTACAAAACCATTCTTGCCTTTTAAGGATTCATTCAACATTTTTTCGCATCACGTATTCTTCCACTGAGCCAAATCAAAACTCAGGAGATCTCTAAAAACCCGGGCTATACCCCCATGCATCATCTTCCTGGCTAGACAAACTGAAAGCTCCACATTCCTCCTGGCACCCATCACATTTATGTATGCTACAAAGTGCACTTTCTGAAGAAGCTGGGGCAAAGACACGTCCAGACAGAGCACACCAAACTGGAAAATGCTGTGAGGGCTGCAGAGCAAACCCATGAGCTGGGGAATCACCTGCAGAGCTGCACAGATGGGGATCACAAGAAACAGACAAGAACTCAGGAACCCCATGAAAATTTTCAACAAAACAAAAATCATAGTATCTCAGTAAGCCAGAGAACTCAAGATGCCTAGGCAAAAGACATGGATTCTACATATTCAGGAATAAATTTTTGATTCTCAAAGTGCACATTATTTGGTTTCAAGGCAGGATACGTTTGTTTTCACACAAAACCCAAACTGAAACTTACAATGCACCAACTTCATAAATTTGCCAATTTTTTTCCCCAAGCTTCTTGGAAAGAAAGCATTATCACTGCAGTGGCATCTGAGGCTGGACATAACAGAGGTTCTTCAGCCCTCTGATGAACACAGTAATGGAACAACAGTTCCAGCATGCTGCCATTAAGGGTTAATTTTAATTTTGAGTCTAGTTTTGGTCTAGTTGGCTATTCCCAGAAATACCAGCCCAGCAGATATAATTGCAAAGCAGGTATATTTGGTTCCAGTCACTCTGCCAATTTAGCAGCAACTAATGTTTGAAAATTGCAGGGTGTAAATTTAGCATAGTGGGTCTCACATCATGTTTTTACTGCTGGAGACTGTATTTGATTAATGAGAATTAAAAGAAAGATATCACACTTCATGAAAGCTTTTCCATCTTTCCCCCAAATCTTCGGAAAGAAAGAAATAAGAAAAATCAAACTCTATTGACTTGATAATGACGAAAACAGTGCAGCTCAACACTGTGCATTTCTGAGTTTCAGCAGTCATTTTTTTCAAGTTGATGAGCAGAGAACTGCTAGTGCCAAGCAATGCCAAGACTTCTGCCAAGCAGCTATCAAATCGTGGTAAGACAAAACAAGCAGCAAGAGACATCTCTGGAACACAAGGACAACCTGACCATATTTTCTCTGTAACAACAATGATCAATTTTGTTTTACAGCCCCAAGAAATCAGCAACTGTGGCTCTCCACTACTACTCACATACGCATTTGCAGCTTCCTTTCTGTCCTTCCCAGACACTACAAGAAGCTCAGAAGACAATGAAAACTGCATGTAATAGATATTCTTAAGGACAGTTTAGTAGGTAATACATAGTGCTGGACTGAGAGCCACTGCCATCAAAAGAGACCACTAATGTAATGCATAAGGGCACCAGCCAAGGTTTCTCCTACTTAACATAAGTGGGCAACAACAGCACAGTCTCCAGCCTCTGCACTGCCATGAGCCGGCGTGTCAGTGCATTGCTGCTGTTATGACAACTCTAATTCTTCCTTGGCAGAACAACGTCTCAACCCACTTACAGTCCCTACTGGCTGCTGCTCATTTGGGTTTAGATTTTCTAACCAAATACCTAAGCACACTTACTCCAGACTTACCAAGATTTTCAGTCTTTCAGCACCAGAGCCTCTGTCACACATACCCTCTCTAAAAACACAGGCCCACATTTAAAGGAATGGGAAACTTGCTGAACGTTCAAAACTCACTTTTCTCCTGGGGAAACCTGAATTGAAAACACCTGGGAACAACAGAGTCCTTAAAAAGGCACCTGAGATTCTTCCCAGGCTCATTTATCTAATTTTGATTCCCAGTTAGTGCAATAATTTTCTTAAAAGTCAAGCTGACACATTCTGTTCAGATCTTCTGCAGAAGAGCAGTCACAGCTCCCACGTTCACAGCTGGAAAGCCCAGTAAAGTGCAATCATCCATATACTGAGGCTTTACCTATACTTTGAATCTACTCCATTAGCATCAGAAAAACAGTCCTCAGAGGCAAGGTACAAAGCTCTGAGGGAACAGACCCTGCTGTAAGTTTGGAAAATTAAACACTTCAGAAAGGTTTCACGTACTTTGCATCAGACAAGGTACAAAGCAAATGGAAAAAAAATTTAAAGAGAGCAAAGACTTTCCTCCTACAAGACAAGTAGGAGGGGGCTTTCATTTAAAACAATTATCTTCCCTAAATTTTCCCTTTAGTTTTACTTCCCAATACTGGCAAGTTACCGAAGTACATGGAGTACATCTGTACTTCAGCACAAAAATCACTCTTACAAAAGCAAAAAATATTTGGCCAAGAAGACAAATCCCATGCTTAGATCATAAAAACCATGAACTTGGGACCACTTTTAATATTCTTTTTATTACAAACAAAAATTGCCACTATTCTTCAAGATGCTTTCAAAAAAAGGGTGCTTTCATCATTATTATCACTAATGTTTAGTGGCACTCTGTCACAGCAATTTAACAGGATAGCTGTGCCATCCTGTTAGCAGGAGACATTACACATCAGCAAAAGACAATAAGCCATACTGTCTAGGACACAAGGATAAGCAGCACCGTGAGACTGGTGATGTCACTGGATAACCTGTGACCTCACATATCATACAATACACCAGGCTGTTCTGTTTTCACAGACCCCCATGCAAGTGCCTCCCAGACTGAATTATTCCAGACAGGCCTTCGTTCATCAGTATGTAAGAGGATGCTCATCATGCATTGTAACAAAAAGTGAACTCCTTGCATTCAAGAACTGAGTTTTGTGAATGACATCTACAACTCAGTCACATTCTCTTCAAGTCTGGAACAAAGCCTGTCTGCATCTCCTAGTGCTTCATGTGGAACGAGATTTCTGTGACCCTGGTGACCAGCCCAAACAAGAGAGGACAGCTGCCAGTCAAGAGAGACTTCCTTCAGAATACTCCATTCATAGTTTAACTGTTAACAGCCACGTAACTGGAGTGGCCGCAGGAAAAATTAACTGTATAGTTGTCTGTTACATTGAAGGCACTTGTCTTGAACTGTGTTTGCTTTCTACTTAAGCAACAGTGCTTCTCTTTAGTTCAAGGGTTAGTCTCTCTGGAAAATAAAAAAGGTGTGAAGCTCAACTAATAAATAGAATCAATTTAACTTCATTTTTAATTGCTAAAAAAAGGCTGAATGTGATTACTACATCTTTCCCATTTTCTTCACCTCCTATGTAATTAATTTTCACATTCAATCACAATATAGTCTATAGGAAGTATTTATGCACTTGTTGCTTCACTGCAAGTTTTGTCTATGGATATTCCTGATTCAGAAAGCTAACACAAAACCAGTATTACTTTTGACCATATACACTGACCCATATTCTGTGAACGAGCTGAAAGTACAGAGGGAAAACTAAGACACGGAAAATGTAACATAATGCCAAAATTCACCCAGGACCAAGCAACTTTGTTTCAACTGTGTCCTAGATCATATTCCTATGTTTCATACACAAAGAATATGACGTGGCTCAGCCAGAAGCACTTAAAATTATCCATTAGCTCTTTGCGCTATGCCTGTGTTTTTTCCAGATTTTCCAAGACATAAATTTAAAAGTAATACTCTAAGTATTGGATGCATTACAGCTGACGGCTGCACAACAAAACTTAACTGACATGTTGCCACCACCAAACAACACCGTTCATTCCATGTGTGAACTCAAGAGGGTCACATGGAAACATCTATGATACAACACCCCAAAAGCAGACACCCTTAAGCTGAGGAAAGAAAGCTTCTTGCTTCCTTTCACCTTATATGATCACCACGTTTACTCATATGATCGGAAATGGTACAGAGTATCCTTCAGCAGTCCAGAAGCTTCATCCCAAAAGCAGGAAGACGCTCTGACAGAGAGTGCTACCAGCAAGGTAACTTTGCAGCTTCATCACTGTCATCATTTGAGCAGCCATTATGAATTTTTCAGCATATTGCAGATAACGCTGTACCTGGATAACATTCCTCATCACACTCAGACACACCAGATCGTCGATCACAGTGACTGCCAGAGATGCATGGTGACACAACTCTTCCAGTATGTCCACATACCTTCTGTGTTTCAGAAGCGCCTTGGCAGCAAGAAGCATATGCTAAAAGAGATGCTTTGTGATCAAACATTTACTTAGCACCAAAAAAATTTCTATGGCAAGACCAAAACCACAGTAAAACTTTAAATGTAGAGACAGAAAAAGTTCCCTTCCCTCACATATCCCCCAGTCAAGAGCACAAAATTAATTGCACCACTGGAAACCGGAACCCAATTACTCCTTCCCCATAGATCTGCCCAAGTCTTAATTCGTCCTTCTTTTGCATCAGCTTTATATTGGAGCTGCTCCACTGAAGCTGTTAGAACCTCACTAGAGAAAAGCACAGAATCAAGGATTATTTTTGTTTGTGGAAAGTAGTTTCAAGCCACTGTACCCAGGCTTTAAAAATACTATTTTCCCTTTCTCAATTTGCTGCCTAGAAAGGTCGACAATAAATATTTCTTTAATACATGAAAGAATAGATTTAGGAACAGCATGTAAAGGTACATTGCTGTGCAAAACATCCTAGTTGCAACACATTCCACTCAAAACTCTAAATTTGACAACTCCTCATAGAAAACTATTTACTCAAAGTAACAGCATCTTTTGTGTCCTCCTTTTCCCCTGAAAAGAGGCAAGAGTGACTACGGACAGAACAAAGTGCAGCAGGCTGAAAAAATTAACTTTTCAGTTTTAATTAAATTTCATCATTTGAAATTTCATTTTGAAACCAACGCTTTTTAAAGGAAGATTGCTAACTGGAATCCTAAACAAGAATGTAGTATTTTTTAGGGAATCCCACAAAGCAGTTGATCAACATTGACATTGTTTCCAGTCCAGTCTCTTTAATGAAGTTTAAAAACATCAGAACACATTAAAACGAAACCAACAAAGGGTGGTTGGGCACTGGAACAGGTTCCCCAGAGAAGTGGTCACAGCACCAAGCCTGACAGAGCTCAAGAAGAGTTTGGTCAATGCTGTCAGGCACATGCTGTGATTCTTGGGGATGGTCCTGTGCAGGGCCAGGATTTGGACTTGATGATCCCTGTGGGTCCCTTTCAAATCAGGATATTCTGTGATCTCCAAGAACCAAGCTGTGGATTCATTTTCATACTCACAGCAGTTTAAAACAAAAAGTTAATGTACTGAAACATATCCATCTAGGTTCTTTTAAAGAATCTGCACTCAAGAACGTATAAAAATAGTAACAAATAATTCTTTATATATGTTTAAGATAGAACTAAATCCATTTGAAAGCTATGTATGCTTATGCAAAAAAAACCCTGAAAACCCCCCCAAAAGACAAACCATGTATTACTCTTTAATGCCTCCTTGGCAAACCAGACTCAGATGAAAGACAGGTCCAACAGACTGTGTGCTGGTTTTCAGGATGCAGCACAGTCTTTGAGAATGTTTTATATTGCCAAACCCTGCCAAAGTGTTACACAGTTCAGATTCTGCAAGGTAAGGCAATGTCCCAAATTTTAAGAAAGTGATCAGAAGATACTATGATTAAAGTCCAGTTGTAGGTACTTACCTTTGGACCTTCATCCAGAAAAGCAGAGGAAAGATGCGTGCAGTAGTCCTGGGCGATAAGCTACACAGATAAATGGATAGTCCTTCCCCACCTCTCATTTCTATATATGAGAGAGTGTTACACTACCCTGCTCCCTCATTTGTATTTCAGCTCATATCTTACACAGAACAGAGACTACCCTATGCTAATAAAAATAAGCACCACATATTTTCCAGGACATCTATTTTAAAGTTCCCCTCTCTAGCATCCAGAAAAGAAATCTGCCATACTCCACCCTAGGAGACTGGAAACACACACTTCTTGCAATCAGAGAACACTGGAAGGAGAACCTGCACAATTCCAAATCCTCATCTCTGATGACACGATCGAAACTATGATGGTATGACTCCTCATATAAAAAAGCAAAAGATATACAACTGTCATCTACTCCAAAACTACATATTTCCGTTAGGATGAAAAATGATCAGAAATAACTCACATGTGATTCAAAGTAGGGATACAAAAGGGAAAAACTGAAACAACCTTCTCACACAAGCTTATAGACAACACCATCAGGCAAAAGCAGCAGGCCTGCAAGCACTTTGAGCACCAGCAAGAGGAAAAGACAGCAATCTAGGAGTAGCCTCTCTATTTGAACAAGTAAGAGAAGCAGAAGTGGCAAACAGTGCTGAGCCCTCCAGCTTCAGCCTTCAGTCTGCAGTTCAGCCTTTCCTGGTCTTGCTGCTGATGCAGAAGGAAATCTACCACCTCATCTGATGCTGTTTACCCCATTCTTTTTGTAAGCTACTCCAATTCTATTGTGGCCCGAGGGCAAAGCATCCATGGAGGAAAAGGGAAAAGGCATGTGGACAACAACCGCATAAAACACAGGCAAAAGCAGAGAAATGGAACTGACAGTGGAAACTACCACTTCCCAGCGCCTTACTTAGCAAATCAATCAGAAATCAGCTCCAGCAATTAAGTGATAATGAATTATTGATGACACTCACTTTGGAGAACTGAGCACTTACCAGCATTTATGAAACTAAAGAAACTGAGGTGGATAAGTGGTATCACCATTTTGCATACAGCACAAGGCAAGGCAGACAGCAAAGAATTCCATTGACATTACACGTTACCAAGGATCACCCTTGTCTCTAGCATGTTATCTTAATTCTGTTTGTATGTGATCACACATTACCTTGATTTGTGTCCCACTCTACTCACGTGTAACATATTCCTACTTCGGAGAGGCACAGTGAACACTCCGCATACAGAATTCAATAATTTCAGTAACCACATCCTCCTACCTTTTCAGAGGTGGGGGAGAAAAAAGGCTGCTCAAAGTAAAGTGCAGTAAAATGAGAGTCAGGGAAAAACCACTTTAAAATGTGATCTACAACATATGTTCAGTGGCAGAATTTGCCCTTGAGAAAGCAAAGAAGCTATTCAAGCCCTACTATTTCAAGATACTTTAAGTCTGTGCTTAACATGTCTTTAAGTCAGCCAACTTTTTTTGCCAATGCAAATATATTCAACTAGAAATCCAGAAGAAAGCCAAGAATTCAGTCTTGGATTTAAAACACTCTTGCCAGCCACTCAAGGCTGTCAGTAATACCACACAGGAACATTTCCTATCACTAACGCATAAAACTAACCTAGGAAAGAGAATTCACTCTACTCCGACCACACTCCACACCCGAGCTTTCCAACTGATGCCATTATCTATTTGTACTATTAAAAATCAAGCAGACAAAGGAGGATGTGAGCATTCACTGCACATTATTACCCATCCTGCCCCTTCACAATGTTTCATCAAGCTTACTAAGCAGACAGCCCTACATATTGTCTACATGCACTTAAAGGTAAGTCTCTCACACTCCTAGAGCTTTCACCCTCAACAGGAGTTGCCAGAGTTGAGGCAGATACAGATTCAGCTTTACAAATTAGCAGCCATATGTCACCCAACTGCTGTTAAACACCACGATGCCCCTTTGAACACCACAACAGTTACATGCTGGTGTCCTGACTTGTAGTCAGCTCTCCACAAGAATGTTGGTGACATAAGCTTCAGGCCGAGGAAGATTAATGTCAGTACCTGCGACATAGTCCAGCTTTGCACACAGGATGCCTTTCAGGAAAGGGCAGCTTTCTGTGTGGAATTTGAGAAGACCGGAGATAAGGTTCAGCCCTGCCACAGATGTCTTATATGATCATATTACTCTGCTTTCCTTGGCTTCAGTTTTCCTTATCTGTTAATGACTACTAATGCTCTCCTATCCCATGGGAATACTGCCAGCATCCATAATTTATGTTTCCGTGCTGCTCAGATGCTGAGAAGCTGGGTACCTGAAGATATATACTGATCAGTTGTTTGCCAAATATATAAACTGTTTTTTAAGAAGTATCATAAAAAAATGCAAACTATTAATATCAAAGCCCATCTGTGTATCATATCATCATTAAGGTGGGGAAAAGACCTCAAGGATCATTGAGTCCAAACATTAACCCAGCACTGCCAAGTCCACAACTAAACCATATCTCTAAGCACCACATCTACATGTTTTCTGAACACTTCCAGGGATTGTGATTTCACCACTTTGCTGGGCAACCTGTTATATTGCTTGAACACCCTTTCAGTGGAGAAATTCTTCCTTATTTCCAATCTAAACCTCTTGTTACCTGTCTACCCCACTTCACTACAACCTTCTTTCAGGGAGTTGTAGAGAGCAGTAAGATTCCCCCATGAGACTCCTTTTCTGCAGATTAAACAACTACACCTCCCTCAGCTGCTCTGGACCCTTCCCCAGCTCTGTTGCCCTTCTCTGGACACGCTCCAGCAGCTCAATGTCTTTCTTGTTATGAGGGGCCCAAAACTGAACCCGGGATTCGAGGTGTGGCCGACTACAAGGGAACGATCATTGCCTTGGTCCTACTGGCCACATTATTCCTTATTCAGGCCAGGATGCCACTGGCCTTCTTGGCCATCCGGACACTACTGGCTCATGTTCTGCTGCAATCTATCAGCAGCCTCACGTCCTTTTCCACAGGGCATCTTTCCAGCCACTCTTCCCCAAGCTTTGAAGTATTGCACGGGGTTGTTGTGACCCAAGGGCAGGACCCACCACTTCACCTTGCTGAACATCACACAATTGGTCTTGGCCCATTGATCCAGCCCATCCAGATCCCTCTGCAGAGCCTTCCTACCCTCCAGCAGATCAACACTCCCACCCAAACTCTTGTTGTCTGCAAACTCCATTTATTCCTCAACAGTAAACAGGCAAAGTGATAACCAAAAATCTTTGAGCAATTATGCAGCTAATACCCAGTTCAGGTATTTGAACTGATGTATAGGTAGGCCCACTGTGTAACAGATGAAGCTGCAATTTCCCAAACTCCTGTCTGCTCAACAACCAACTAGACTCAGTTCACATAGTCACTCTCTTAGAGGCAAGTGAACCCCTACACCTAGAAAACACAAATCCTCTTAGCTACAGAAATTAACTGCCCTATTATTTACACTCACAGGTCTCAACAAGAACACCGGGTATGATGTCAACTTCTGTTTTCTTTTTGCACCTACCCTCTACTTTGTTTCATGCTGGGGTGTGATTAGTGGGAGGAGAAAGGAACAAGTTGGGAAGCTTGCTTAAAAGCAGATAATGAATCTGTACATTTCAAAGTATCCAGAAGTTACTCTGCACTGGAAACATGCAATGACTAGCTCTTGGTACAGCCACTTACACCTACAGTTTAATTTTGACAGTTGAGGTCACTCGAACTGTTCTCTAACCAAAACATTTACTACAGCATTTCAGTAACACATTTTTTCCAACACAACAGGCCAAAACAGTCCTTCCAAACTGAAGCAAACAACACTGGAACAGTTACTAAATCTATGCAAAGTTAGTTTTCTTACAGGAATGTGCAAAGTAGCTTGGAAGGCTTGTGTTTGCACAGACCCAACTTATTCCACCTTCAAGGGCCAGACTGACAAAGGTACAAAGACTGTTCTATTTTCTCAATGTCACTGCTCCTTTGAGACATCCCATATCAGATGTGTCCTTTCCAAAACGGAGATAACCGCCATGTATTTTAGAAGTCTAAGTCATGTACTCTTTACAGGGTTAAAAACTGGCTGCATGGCTGGGCCCAGTGAGGAAAGGACATACATCCAGCTGGTGATGGGTCACAGGTGGTGTTCCACAGGGCTCAGTGTTGGGGCCAGTCCTCTTTAATACCTTTACCAACGATCTCAATGAGAGGATCAAGCGTCCTCTCAGTCAGTTTGCAGACAATGCTAAGTTGGGCAGGAGTGCTGGTATGCTGAAGGATAGGAAGGCTCTGCAGAGGCATCTGGACAGGCTGGATCAATGTGCCAAAGCCAGCCATGTGAGGTTTAACAACGCGAAGTCATGGGTCCTGAGGGAGTTGGGGTTGTTTAGCCTGGAGAAAAGGAGGCTCAGGGGGACCATATCACTCTCTACAACTGCCTGACAGGAGGCTGTAGCCACGTGGGAGTCAACCTCTTCTTGCAGGCAAACAGCGACAGGACAAGAGGACACAACCTCAAGCTCAAGTGTCAGGGGAGATTCAGCTTGGAAATTAGGAAGAACTTTTTCACTGAAAGGGTGGTTGAGCACTGGAATGGGCTGCCCAGAGAGGTGTTGACGTCACCACCCCTGAAGTATTCAAGAATCAAGTGGACATGACACTTACAGCTAATTTAGTTGACATGGGGGTCTTTGGTCAAAGGTTGGACTCAATCTTGGAAGGCTCTCCCAACCTTGATGAGTCTATGATTCTATGTGGGTTTAATTTTAACAGGATCTGACAGGTGTTACAGAGGTCTCTGATACAGGCTCAAAGGAAGTTACATTGATCTCTTCTTCAACTGGAAAGTTTGCTCACAATAGAGGTCTGCCTAATTTTGCAACTACTGATGAGAAAACAAATGAGGCATCAACACTGCAGGGAAAAATTAGCTAAACTCTGTTTTACAGGCCAAACACAGTTTCCCCATGAGACTACTCACAAGGAACAGTGGCAGTCAGCAGGTCAGCAACTCTGCATTCAACCTCAGTTAGGACAAGAATATCCTGCCAATGATCAGCACTGCTTTTTGTGTTTTCAGATTTTATTTGACTCAGCTAATTGGCCATTAAGCTCCAATGAGGTGGACATTTATCTACAGATAACACAAGGAAATTAGAAAGTAAGCAGCCTGAGGCTACCCTGAAGACTGTTAACCAAATAGCAAGGCAGAGCTCAATTAAAACAATTCATCAGAAAACCTATATAGTCCATTGGCAGATTTTCAAGGATCCCATTAGAAATTTTAAGGGTATTCAATCTGATTAGGCACTGAAATCTAACTCATGTAGAAGTCATTAATAAGTAAAGAGCCTTTAACTTTGAAAGCCTGAAAGTTATCAAAGCTGCAGCAGGAAGAGACACTGTGTAGTTCCTCTGTAACTAATATGCACAGTTTTGCGTAAGAATGGCAAACGCCTTCTATACTATATTAAAAAAAGTGAGACCGATGAAAACGTACAGCTGCGCAAACCAGGGTCGTCCAGTGCCCACTACTTTTGGGAGGTCTTGATGTAACTAAGAGACAAACACTTTTACAGGCTACCTCAAAAGAGCCTAAATCTGGGACCTCTGCATCAGGAAGGCTCCATGAAATGTGTCATACCTCCATTGCTGAAAAGGGCAGGCATATCAATCTCTTGAAATTGCAGTGCAAATAGGAAATTACACTGCAAAACATTTTGTTTCTCATTTTATGAAAACTTGAAGATGAAAAATGGCTATTGTGGTCTTAACCTTAATGGACGTATAATTCAAGTACGAAATAAGGTCACTGAAACTATTCTGGACACTTTTTTTGAAAAAGAAAGGTTGCAACGAAAAAGGTTTCAAAAAATGTGATGCCGTCACCAATTCCCACAGGGAAAAAAATCTGAAAACACTCTACTTCAAACTTGCAATTTAGAAACTGACATTCCTCATGGAAGGTTTTCAGGGTACACCTGGTACTGTCAACTTGTATTGTTCAGAAATACTCTTAGGAACTCTACTATCAACATCCTTTTTATCTTCCAGGTACTCTCTTAATGTTCTACAAAGACCACTTTGGTCTTTGGACAGAAGTACATTCCTGATTTGTACACTGCACATGGTAGCTCCATTTTCAGAGGAGACAAAAAGAACAGGTTTCTGAAATTTAAATACTGCTTGCAGATAACAGAGGGAAGTCCTCCATCTGACTGCAAAAGGACAAATGCTTGTGGTTTGATTAAGAACTCATAAGCTGAAATATCACAGGGATTCACTTTTCTCTTTGCACTCACTGATATTCAAAGCCAGTATATTCACAAGATTGAAAATGCCTAAAAAGTACAGGTAGATCTCACCTTTTAAGAATAGGCTACCAAACACTTCTTAGACAATGTAAATCAGAATTCCAACAGGACTTGATTTAATAAAGGTCAAGTTTAACATCTAGAACCCTGGTTACATAGCAAAATGAATGATCTGTTCATTTAAAAGTTCACAATGTTTTGGGTTTTTTTTCACAATTTTACCTGTAACTCAATTCATGCTTACATTTCACTCACAATCAGGTATTGAAATTCAGCCATATGGATTGTTTTCCTCCCTCTCCACCTTTTCACCTTTCAAAAACTTGCTGAAAGAAAAAAGAAGCCTTTTTTGAGTTTGAAAGACAGCAATCACCACAAACACTGTTGTTCCTCGTTTGTCAATTCTGAATTATGCCTAATTAGTTTAATGACTTGGTCTTTTAAAAGTGATTGAGAAGTAAGTACAGTTCTTCCAGACTCCAGGATTTCACAAGCGCAGCTTCCTTTCCGCCAAACTGAGCAGATCTTGATCTCAGCATCTGTACGGTGCCTTTCCAGTTACCCGAACAAGCAAAGAAGTTTGGGTTTTACATGATGTCAAGACCTTGAGAAGGCACCTTTTTTACAGTTCATCACATCATGGAAGATTTAGTTTGGCATTCCCAAGATCACACATCCAAGGTCAGCATCAGAGCTCCGAACTCTTCTAGTGGACAGCCATTCTCCTCAAGACAAATTACATGCACTTCAGGTTCCAGTTAACCACATATTCAGTCTAGGAGTGTGCAGTGCTACCCAGCTTTTAAGACTTGACAGTTTTGGGGCCAGCAAGGGAAAAATGACAATTCCTAAATGCAGGTTTGGCTTAGGCATAATGAGGATACATAACAGCTTCTTTCTTTTCAAGAGGCATGATGAGGAAATCCATGGCTAGCAGTATGCATCAATGGGTACAATTTCTGGTGAGGTCATGAGGCACAAAAGAAAAAAAAAGAGAAAAGGATACTGAAAGGAGGAAGGAAGTAAATAAATATCTATGATAATACAAATAATCTATGAAAAGAAGCATATAAAGACTAAGTCATCAGCATGCAGCTTCAGAACAAGAGAACAAGGATGCAGGCAAAGAAAGAAAAAGAAATGAGTTTTAATTTGACAAGAAAGGGATTCACAATCTGAGAAATAATGGCTATTCTTAACTGCAGAATTTTAGCTAAGCTTATAACAAAGAGCAGCAGAAACATTTAACAGCCCTTAATGTAACTTACTCTTGCACCAGAAAACAGCAGCAGAATACCAGCCCCAAGACTGAATTAGCAGCCTCAAAATTCAAAACCACAAGCTGAATTATTACCTTCTGCAGCCATGTGTGAGCAACGACCACATTCCCTGTGAAGCAGCCACTATTTAGTAGGTTCAACACAGTACTGAGCCACAGGTTACCTGTGCAGAGCACCCTGCACAAGCAACGGTACTTCAAGTTGCCAACTCTTGCCCTGCCCCACAAAAGGGAGAGAAAGTGCAACTTTACAAATACTTGGATTTTCACAATTATATCAGTTTGCGTGTCTCTATCATGCTTCACATGTTTGTAAGCCTAAAACTCCTAAGTTTGAGGAATCTGAATGACTTGACACTAACAACAAAAAGAAAGGAAAAACAGGAATACTTGACTAAAAATCATCATATCAAGAAAAATCTACTCACCTCACATCAAATCCATACCAGACCAGGCAGAACATTTCTTAAAGGCAAAGAGCAATATTTTAAACTGTAAAAAGACATGCCTGATATTTGTAGCATATAGCTCTTGACTAAAACTAGGGTATCACTAACAGCATCAAAGAAAGATAGGGAAGAGAGTTGATGTCCAAAACCAAAAATGTTTAAACAGCCAAAAAAGAAAGTGAGTACAGTGAGGAAAGAATGACATCTTGCACAAAGTCCTACCGCTGATCACTAACACAACCTGGAGCAGATCCTGCAGCACTAAGACCCTGAACAGCTTTTCCCAGAAGAATACAAGTCTTCAATTGACACAGATATATATGGCTGGCAACGGTGTTCTGTCTGGAGGTATAAGCATCATCTGACTCATTAACAATTGAAGTGATAAATTCATCCAAAATACATAAAGCAAGAGAAATTACTCCAAGGAATAAGGGAATCTGAGCACAAAGTGATACTTAGTAGCCAGAATTCACATTTTAATTTTTAATGGAACCACAACCTACTTGCTGCAGTAACATTACTGCATTTTATCAAAAACAGAGATAAATCCTCACAGGAAAATGTTACTTAAAAGCCAAACTTTTCATCTAACGAATCCAACAGTTTCAAAATAGACCAACAGGCTACCTCATCTGATTTAATTGGTTTCCATCTAAAATCTTCAACAAGAGAACTCTGACCCAGGAATCTCCCCCATCACATACCCTGGGAGCCATCTGGAATCTGTCTAAACAGATAAAAGACAACACCACAACACCAGAGACCCATAGCAAGGTGTGGCACTTAGGGATTTTTCCTTAAGAGAAAAAAATGAGTCGGGATCCCTACCAAAGAAAAACAATAGCACAACCCCCTGAAAATTTGTATTTTTGTCCCTATTGAAACAAACTATTTTGTAACACAACAGCACACTTCAACCATATTAAACTTATACACTCCCAATCTTTAATAAATTAAGCCTCACTGGCTGCTTGAGAGACACTAAAGCCATTGTAAAATTGAAACCTTTTGGTAAGAAGGACACAGTATTAGGACCTTGCCAGATCTGCTAGGAATTCCCAGTCCTAAATGATCCCACATTTTAGCAGAGCTTCACAACCACATCACCTTCCATTCATTACCTCAGCTCCCTATTCACTGTGACATGTCACACAGTGACAGAGCAACTTACTCAACCATTTGCACATTCACAAAGAGCAGCTTTGCTTGATATGTTTTAAATGTGACAAGTTCACAGCTGTCCAGCCCATGGCAGGAAGAAGGAAGGATCACAGAGGAAAAAGTTAGCACTCCCCCTCCAAACGCTTCCATTTTCATTTTGTTCATCTGGGCCCTTTTGATTGACCACCCACATGACTCCCCAATCCTTCAACACATTTCTCACATTAACAGAACTACCTATTACTTCTCTCAAACTTCCAAAGAGGACATATTTCTATAATCTGCAACTAAAGTAAGTATGTGATTCCACAAGTTTCTCTGCAACCAAGAAGCGGGTAAATGCATAAGCAGCTGAGAACAAGAACAAGCAGAGAGACCAACGGCTCCATTTAAAAATCTCACTGCCTCAGCATTTCCCATGTGCAAATTAATACACAAACACTACACACCAAACCAACTACCATCTTCTCCCCTAAAAGGATTATTCTGTCCTCATAGACAACACTGCATGCAATGCAAGGTTGGCCTAAAACGCCTTTTAGCCTGACAGTTTCACTGGCACAAGAGGCTGCATGAAAAAAACCAAACACTTGATCAGGTTACTGCAGCTTACAAGTTCCATGTCAAATAAGCAAGTATCTGAAAACACACTCAGTCCATGCAAATGCAACCTCCCACTGATCTGGAGGTTTAATCTGATTAAGTTAGAAGTTTCACTATCAGAGATAACTAATTTAGATAAATGCTCTCTGCCAAGGTTTTTTGTTTGTTTTTCTTAAGCTGTTTGTTTAATTTTCATTCTTTGGGGCTTTTTTGCTTTTTTTAATATATATGAGCTCTCCCTCACAAATTCTATAGCAGTCAGTAAATGTATGACAAACTGATTATACTAACGGCTGACTCCACAATTACCTCCAGTCATGATCTATTTACATTTCAGGCAAAGGGCAGTCTGTCATTCAATGTTTCACTTGAGAGATACCTTAAAATACACCACTAAATCTGTTTTCACTTGAAATATTCTATTCTGCATCTTAGCATAGCCCATTATGAGATCCTGCCAGAGCAGAAGAGTTATGCTTTAATACTTGAAAACACAAAAATGCCAAAATCTTACTATTGAGACCCAAGATCTTTCTCTGTCCTCATCTCCAAAACCTACCAGCTGATAGTGAAACTGTTTTCAAATTCAGACCCTGAAAATGCCAGTTGAAATACTTACCAGAGAGTGCCTTGTACCAAAGGTAGGATATCCACAGCTTCAGTCTGCAGCAGCAGGACAACTGAACAGCCTGCAAGGCTTTCTAGCAATTCATAAAACTCATCAGCTTCCACAACAGACAAGGCACTGAAATGGAGAGCACTACTACCAACAGAGCAGATCTCACGCTACAGATTTTTCAGGCCTACTCCATTATTGCATTTCTGCTCACATGGACAGAAAGAGTAACCACAGAACAGGATATATCACAGACACTATTCTGGTAAAATGTACCAGTTTGGAAAAAGAAATTAAAATTAAAAAAAAAAAAACACACCGAGAAAAAACCACAAACAAACAAAAAACAAAACCACATTCTTTCTCCAGGTGACAAATTCATTTTTTATTAGGCCCTCCCACATTGCTCTGAAACACACAGATGCTTGAACCTCAGCTCAATTCATTATTACCGCCTAAAAAAATCAACATGTCCCTGTTAAATTCTACCAGGTTTACAGCATAGGGAGGCATTTTATTCCTCACCCAGTAGATAATCAGCATACAAATGAAAGCAGGATGCAGGTTCCTGTTGTCACAATAAAAATATTACAGTATCTCCAGGAAATTTTTTCCTCCAAAGAGGTACAGAGCTTGCTGGTCTCACAGCGTATCAGGCACTACAGACTGACTGCATGCTTGTAACAATTTATTTCACATTTGTAGGAAAGGCGCATTTTTACTACCTGTGTTCTTTATAACAATCTCCACTTCCTATCACAACATGTGACTGCAACATTGCAATCACGCTTCCACCCTCTCAACCTGGCAACCGCAGACTGTTTGTGGCAGTTATCCCAAGTGAGGTGGGATGGCTGGAAGTTCCTGGGCCCTGCAACTCCCCACATCCAGTGAGCAACAGGAACCTGTGTAAGTCTAGCCAAGGACACATCCCCCCCCAAACTACCCTCTGCTTATTTCAGTCCCTGCACAAAAAACATACTTGCAAGGGTAAAGTCTGACAACAGCCTTGAACATCAAACGTCCAATAACCAGAAACTGATTCAAGACAACTCATCCATGGGAGCTGGCTCCTGAGAGAAATTCCACATTCTCCTCAGCACGGATGGGGAGCTTTGCATTGAAGTGAGAACTTCCTGGCTGCTCTCATCATGACCACCAGCAGACTTACGTTTTCAGCAAATATCTAGTGCCTATTGTTTATTACTTTCCCAAGCTGAAAGTTTCTTGACTTGCCAACTACATGGATCCTTGTCCATCTCTCCCACACCGATGTGCTACCCCCGCCTACAGCTGGCTGATGTACCAAGAGAGACAAACACTGGTTATGAAGCACTAGACTCTGTTTAAAAGAGTTTTTAAGGGGACTGCCTCGAAAATGCAAAACAGACCTACTGAACACACAATACATACATGAGTTTCCAAGTACAGAGTAGTTTTCCTGCTCTTTCTACTTATCCAACAGTAGAGACCAGTACTCAGCAGTACTGAATACTCCTCCCATGTACATAAGGTTTTCGGCAAAGAAGTTCTAATAGCAATACCTCAACGTCAGTAAAAATGAAGACCCATGTAAGGAAATAATGGCTATTTCCTTAATACCACGTGAAAGCTTTAAGCTAGCAGATATTACACAATGCAGACTTATGTGGTAACATGACTCTTCAAGTAGCTCCTATCCCTGCTTGATTTTAGGGATGTTCTGGTTTTTTCCAAGCTTTTGAGATGTAGTTGCAAAATGTGATGAAAGCATGTGTGACCCTTCATGTGGAATGGAGTCCTGATTCTAATACTATTAGACCAAAAGACTGGCACGGAATAAGACAGAAAAGTCTCCCCCTTAATACAGAGTAAGTTGAGTATATTTTAAGAGGCATAATATCTACATTATATATTTGACTTATGCATCAGAAAGACCCTTACACTGAACTGTTACACCTGGGGATGATACTCAGAAATTCCAGCTGTGCACTGCATTTTGATTCTCCAGTCAGGTGGAGACTGACATATTAAAACTTACTTCACAGTTAAAACAGAAAGATTTGTAATTGTCAGAAAAAACATAATGTCCCATTTCCGCTCACTTTGTAATCATACTTTTAAAAGCAGTAAATTTATCTAAGCGTTTGTGACTCCTGCCATCATTTCTCCTTAATGGATGATATACAGGTTGAAGAAAAAAAACCCATAGATCTATGTTCAAAACATATTGAGTAGATTGAAGTTTTTTTGAATAAAAAAAAATTGTCTTAAATACACAGTACAGTGGCAGTCAGGATTACAGAGCTCATTTTTCTGTTAGGGACTTGCTTACATTTTATTGGTTTTTCAGCTATAGTGTACTTAAAATTCTCTAAAACAAAGCTTTGCAGAACTCACTGTAACTGTGTGTATATCAGTTTGTATTACTTCGTACAAGCAGAAGATAAACATAGATGTCTGTTTTCTAACTAACAGACCTTCTTCTATATTAACTTAACCAGATAATGTTGTTATAGTCTGAGCTGGAAACAGGAATCCTTGCAGGAGCTAACCTACATCCAGGAACTCTAGGGCTGACACTGAGCCAAAGTAAAGTGCTGGAAACTGGGTCACACTATGACATGTACAGGGCAGCAGGAGGGGATCGAAGCTAAGCCTGACCTGCTTATATTGGAAAGAGCAGGAGAGATGAAAGAAACTGGGTGTGCATGGTGTGTGTGCTGCCCAGCTTGATAGGACTTGTAACGAGGTGGGAACTAGAAAAGGAAAGCAAGGTAATCAGGAAGCTCCTGTGCAGGTAACAGAGGCTAAAACTTCAGATCGATAGTCTCTTTCCGGTCAATTATCAGTTGCAACTACCAACTGAAATTAAACCAGCCTGGTGTCAGTTCACACTCCATGTATCACAACAACATAAAACCTTTCCCATGCAGATAGGATGAAAAGCACTATTTGATACAACTATAATATTACCAATAAAGATGCAAATAAAAGATCAACTTTGCCTTGCAAATATTCACTGACAGTCCAAGTCAACAGTTACCTCTGCATGCTAACAGAACAACTGTTTAGACAGGGACACTCTGCGCTGTTTACCTTCTGTTAACTGACATTCATCCCTAGGGTTCCAAGGTTTCCCATCTGTACCCAAAAAAGACTCAATAGGAAAAGAAGTACTTTCAGGAGTTACCAGAAGTAAAATTCAAAACAGAGTGAAGGCCAGGCAGGGACAAACTAATGCTCCCTGTGGGAAGCTTGCAGGGGAGCCAAAACATACAGAGGAAGCAACATCTAAAAAACAAATCCCTGAAGACCCCCTACTTTATTTTTCAAAAGCAAAACAGAATACATGAAAAAAAAGTTTCAGAAAGTTCTTTGAATCCGCCCCAAAGTAAGCCAGAGCCTCTGGTTAAGTAACTGCAAGAATGTTGTGCAAGAATGGCAGTCAGCAGTCGAAAAGCTGAAGTACCAACTTCCATACAAGAAACAGGTCTTGGTCACTGCCCCCAAGCCAAGGTGGAGCAGGAGCGTGGGGTGTGGGTGACTGGAAAACCTTCAGATGTAAAGATCAGTATCTTGTAGATGGGAACCCTCCATGTAAATCTAAGGGAGGTAATGCAAGCAAATGTATTCAACACATGGAAAGATATAACTTGCTTTGAATAATTAGATGAAATTTTGGGAGTAGTAAAACGGAAATTAATAAGGAAGAAGGCAACACAATCCAGATGAACAAACCTGAGCTTTTTCTGAAGCTTTCCAAAAAAGGAACTGCGGAAATAGTTTTGCAAAGACACCTAAACCTCCACAACACTTATAAATGTCACAGCCGAAGTTTGCAGTTGTGTAATTTCAAAACAGTGCAAGTCCTACGGCTCTTCTCCTCCTTCCTATGCATCTACACCGAATTCGAACTTTTACCATGGAAGCCGTGAAACGTATCGGTTCTTCATGACTACAAATACTCTTAAAAGAGAAGAAAAGAAAATAATTTGAGCTTGATAATCTGAGTTTTACACACTGTGTGTCATCACTTCATCGCCAAGGCGTGATTCGGAAACAGACACAGCAGCGTGCAGCCAGGCTACTTACACTGTCTGGAAAAGCGCCCGCTAAGATCATATTGCAGAAATAATTCACACCTGCAGCAAAGCTGCACAAAACATCATCAACTCGCCGACTCTGACAGGCATATGCCGACCGTGGTGGGGGAAAAGAGTTTCTATAAAGATGAATGTGAATAAGAAGTAAGAAATCCCCCTTCTGCACCCTAAGTAACGCCAGGCAGGACCCGAGCACTTCATTTGGCCATATCCCGCCGCGGCCCCACCGG